>PVIY010012772.1:39512-61120 GCA_004026745.1 Myrmecophaga tridactyla | reverse complement strand
GCTTTAAGCCACCCAGTTTGCAATACTTTGTTACGGCAGCCCTAGGAAACTAAGACACTGGTCAAAGCCTAAGAAGAACTGATTACTACATCAGTGGCTAGAATAAAAGATGAGATCTACAGGATGTGAAGTGGTCAACAAGAGATGTCTGAAAATGGTGTTTCTGACCTACGCCAGCCTGCCTACACCAGAGTGCTCTGTAGAAAGCCCTACCCTGGTGGGCACTAGTCTTCTCTATTCCAGTTTCTTCTGCCCAGGAACTCTGAGCCTCTCATTTTCCCTAGGCTGACATTGGTCTACAGCAATGCTTGTGTCAGAGACATGCACTATTACACTTTATGAGGCCCTCTGTGATCAAGTGAGCTCAGTTAATGAATATTTTTCCCCACCTGGTAGCTTAACATGGTAGATGCCCTTACTGTCTTACTGCCGTGGCGTTCTCTCCCAGCCCTCTATCACATGAATGCTTATTCTGGTTCCCTAGACCTGCCGTGCTCTTTTCTCTCTCTACTCATTGGTTCATCTGAGACTATCTCTTAGAAAGTTCTTCCCCTTCTTCTATCCCTCCACAATTGGACTCATCCAACTCAAAGCCCATATCTACTTTCAAGTATTTCCCAACCAGTCTGAAATGCTCTTTCTCTTCTCTAAATGCCTACGGTAGCTGTTATTTGGAAGTTCACTTTGTATTGCCTTTTCACATCTCTTATCTTGAACTGACGTATAAAAATGTTATTGCGATTCAACTTTTGTGCTTAGGTTTTGCCTCCCTAACTAAAATGAGGTTCAGACTGATTTTTTTCTGACACTCTAGCATCTTGGTATGATGTCTTGCCCATAGCAGATGTTCAGTAAATACCTGTTCATCTCATCCTTATTAAATGTCACACATTTCCAAAAGTTTTTAAAACCACAATGCAGATCATTGGAATTTCAGAAACTTTACAGGCCAAAGGGGTGGGGAGTGCTTCAGAATACCTAATCACTCCCATATTTGCTTACTACTCCATGTATAGGCTGGAGCAGATGGCTGGCCCTTGGTGGAAATTATCATTAAAATATGATGAATGGATATTTATAAACCTTAAAGCACAAAATAGCAATATTTTTAAAGGCTAACTTTTACAAGGCTATGGGGTTGAATTCTAGTTTGAGTCTAGAAACTGGGTCACTGCAGTAGGTAGGATGCCAGGGTGCTGCCATTGGAAAGGTAATTGCGGTAGACTGGTTTATCCTCCCAGTCTGTTCACATCTCTGCTTAAATCTCACCGTCTCCCTGCCTCCTTCTAACCCCATATAAAACAAAGAAAACTTCTTCCACTTGTAGTCTCCCCTTAACCCACTTCTCTGTTCTTCAGAACACTTTTTACTATCTGATATACTCTCTCATAATTATTTTTTATCTGCTTTTCCCCCATTAGAACACCAGCTCCACAACTGCTAGATTGTGCTTTCAGTACAATTTTAGATTTATTGAAAACCGAACAAGTTTCCATATGCCACCCTCATACATCCAGTTTTCCCTATTATTAGGATTTTGCATTAATGTAGGATTTTTGTTATAATTACGGAACCAATATTGACACGGTATCATTAACTGAAGTCCCTAGTTCACATTAGGGTTCACTCTTTGTGTTGCATAATTAATGGTTTTTGACAAAAGCATAATGTCATGTATCCAAATTATAGTATCTTACAGGAATGTTTCACTACCCTCAAAATTTCTTGTGCTTTACCTGTTCGTCCCTCCCTCCCCAAAACCCAGTAGTAACCACTGATTTCTTTATTGTCTGTAGAGTTTTGCCTTTTCCAGAATGTCATAGAGTTGGAATCTGTCTTAGATTTGCCTGAGCTGCTATCACAAATACCACATAGTGAGTTGGATGAAATAACAAGCATTTGTTGGCTCACAGTTTCAGAGGCCAAGAGTCTAACATCAAGACATCGCTAATGCTTGCTCTCTTCCTGAAGACTGTGGCATTCTGGGGCCGGCTTGCTGGCAATCCCTGGGATTCCCTGGTGGTGACGGTGTCACAACGTTGTGAATATAATTAATATCACTGCTTTGTAGAGTAGTTACCATTGTAATAGTTAGTATTATGATTATATAGTAGTTAAAATGGGATATTTTATGTTTATATATGTTACCGCAATAAAGATTTTATAAAAAGAAGAGTGTTGCTCAACCAACAAATATTTTGGGATTTCCAGCTTTCTTTCTGTTATTGATTTCCCATATAATTCTATTATAGTCCAAGAGCATATTTTATATGATTTCTGTTATTTTAAATTTGTTCAGGTGGGTTTTATGGCCCAGAATGTGGTCTGTCTTGACGAATGTTTCATGTGTTCTTCATAAGGACATGTATCCTGCCATTGCTGTTAACGTATTCTACAAATGTCCATATGATCCAGTAGATGGATGGTGCTGTGAAGTTCAATTATGTCCTTGGTGAAAATCACTATGTCTGCTAGATATGGCAATTACTGATGGAGGGATGCTAACCTCCAACTAGAATTGCGGGTCTGTCTATTTCTCCTTTTGGCCTATCATTTTTTGCCTCATATGTGGTTTGCTTCTTTGTTGTTAGATGCATGCCCATTAAGTATTGTTATGTCTTCTTGGAGAAATGATCCCTTTATCTTTATGTAAAGTCCCTCTTTTTGTCCTAATAATTTTTCTTCCTCTGAAGTTTACTTTTTCTGAAATGAATATAGAATCCCCCAGCTTTCTTTGATTAGTATTAGCATAAAACATCTTTCTCTATCCATTTACATTTTTTAAAAAATATTTTTATTATAGACAATGAACCCATATACCAACATTCTTGACATACAAACATTCTTGACATGGTTGCAATTAATGGCTCACAATATCATCACATAGTTGTGTATTCATTACTATGATCATTTTTTTGAACATTTGCATCTCTTCAGAAAAAGAAAGAAAAAAAGAAAAAACTCATACATGCCATACCCCTTACCACTCCATTTCACTGACCACTAGTATTTCAATCTACTCAATTAATTTTAACCTTTGTTCCCCCTAATTGTTTGTTTATTTTTTATCCATGTTTTTACTCATCTGTCCATACCGCAGATAAATGGAGCATCAGACATAAGGTTTTCACAATCACACAGCCACATTGTGAAAGCTATATCATTATACAATCATCTTCAAGAAACATGGCTACTGGAACACACCTCTACAGTTTCAAGCACTTCCCTCTAGCTACTCTAATACACCGTAAATTAAAAAGGTAATATCTATATAATGCGTAAGAATAACCTCCAGGATAACCTCTGAACTCTGTTTGAAATCTCTCAGTTACTGACACTTTATTTTGTCTCATTTCTCTCTTCCCCCTTTTGGTCAAGAAGTTTTACTCAATCCCTTGAAGCCGAGTCCCATCTCATTTTAGGATTTCTGTCCCATGTTGCCTGGGAGGTTTGCACCCCTGGGAGTCATGTCCCCTGTAGAGAGGGGGAGAGCAATGAGTTTGCCTGCCATGTTGGCTGAGAGAGAGAGAGAGAGGCCACATCTGAGCAACAAAAGAGGTTCTTTTGGAGTGACTCTTAGGCCTAATTTTAAGTAGGCTTAGCCTCTCCTTTGTGATGATAAGTTTCATGAAAACAAATTCCAAGAGTTAGGGCTAGGCCTATTGATTTACTTTTAATATATTTGTCTTTATATTTAAACTGAATTGTTGCAAGAACATATAGTTGGGTCTTTTTCAATCCTTTCTGATAGTTTCTGTCTTTTATTTGATGTATTTAGACCATATGCATTGAAAGTGATTATTGATAAAGTTGGATTGATATCTACCATGTTTGTAACTGTTTTCTATTCATTGTCATTACCCTTTGTTTCTTTTTTTGTTTTCCACTTCTTTCTTCTTTCTTTGGGTTTATGTGAGCATTTAATATGAGCATACTTTTTCTCCTCTTGGCATCTCAATTACACTTCTTTTTTACTTTTTAAAATTGCTTGCCTGAGAGTTTACAATATACATTAGCAACAAATCTAAGTCTGCTTTCAAATAATACTGTACCACCTCAAGGGCAGTACAGATGCCTTATAACATAATATTTCTAATTCCTCCCCAGCCCCTGTCCCTTATTACAATTGCTGCCACTCATTTCACTTCTTTGTTTGCTATAATCACTGTTTCTTCAAACAGTTATCTATTGGATCAATAGAGAATAAGAAAAATAAAAGATTTTGTTTTGCCTTCATTTATTCCTTTTCTAAAGTTCTTACTTTCTTTCTGTGGATCCGAATTTATTAGCTATATAATTTTCCTTCTCTATAATTTCTTTTAACAGGTCTACTGTCAACAAATTCCCTCAATTTTTGTTTGTCTGAGAGACTGATTATCTCTTCTTCACTTTGGAAGGATAATTTTTCTGGATACATAATTCTAGTTTTTTTTTTTCTTTCAACACTTGTAATACTTTACTATGTTCTTATTTGCATGGTTCCTGATGATAAATCTGAGGTAATTCTTATTACTTTTCTTCCATAGTTAAGGCATTCACTCTATCCATGATGACTTTTAAGATTTTCTCTGTCTTTGCTTTTCTGCAGTTTTAAATGATATGCTTAGATATAATTTTTTTTTTATTTACCTTGCTTGATTTTCTCTGAGCTTCCTGAATCTATGATTTGATATCTGTCATTAATTTTGGAAAATTCTCAGCCATTATTACTTCAAATATTTTTTCTGTTCCTTTCTTTCTTCTCCTTCTGGTATTCCTATTACGCCCATGACAAACCTTTGGTAATTGTCCCACAGTTTCTGAATATTCAATCAATTTTTTGCTCATTGGTTTTCCTCTTTGCATTTCAGTTTAGGATATTTCTATTAATGTATCTGAAGCTCACTGACTCCTTGGCTGGCTATGCCCAGTATATTGATAAACCCATCAGAGACAGTCTTCATTTCCTGTTATAGTGTTTTGTTTTGTTTTGTTTTATATGGACAGGCATCAGGAAATGAGCCCTGTTATAGTGTTTTTGATTTCTAGCATTCCTTTTGATTTTTTTCTTAGAGTTTTCATCTCTCTGGTTACATTACCCATCTATTTTGCATGTTGTATACTTTTTTCCAGTAGAACTCTTAACATATTAATCATAACTATTTAAAATTTCCTATATAATAAACTCCAAAAATTTGTGTCATATCTGGGTCTTGTTCTGATGCTTGCTTTGTCTCTTCGCACTGTTTTCTTCCTGCCTTTTAGCATGCCCTATAATTTTTTGCTGAAAGTCAGATATGATATATCAAATAATAGGAACTGAAATAATTAGGCTTTTTGTGTCAGATATGAAGTTAATATGGCTGAGAGCTGGGCTGTTCAATGTTTACCATAGTTTTAGATGCCAGAAGTTCCTGTTTCAGTTTTCTCTAGTGTCCTTCCCCCTCCTCCCACGCTGACTTTGGGTTTCCCTAAGGACTCTTTCTTAAATGGGTCAGTGTCTTACAGCCCTCTCACTTGTAATCCACTGCTCTTTGCCAGAGCCTTGATTTGGTGGTAAGGTGTCGGGGAGGGGAAACATTTTCTAATTTTATAATCGGAAGTCTCAGGTTTTTAGTGCTCCTGAGTCCTTGGGCTGTGACCTTTATAACCATTTTTAGCCTTTTTTTTTTTTCTCTTCCTACATGAGATAGGAAGGCTTTAGGGGTCAGAGTTGGATAATTGCCCTCCCTGGGTCAGATAAGGCTCTGATAAAATAGTTTCCTCTAGAGGGCTGGCCTTTGTTATGGGGATTGCTCTAGACACATTTAAAAGGATTACTTTCCTACTGGGCATATTTCAAAATGATTACTTCCCCCCTTCCCCTGCTGGATAACAGGAGGAGATTTTCCTCTTGATCTTCACAGTGAGAACCAGATCCTGGATTCTTAGATCCTGGAGCCATGCAATTATGGAGAGTCCCTCCCAAGGCTGCGCCCCTGGAGTTTTTAACTCTCAAGCTAGTTCACACTGAGTCTCAATTTTTCAAAATTACTGTCTAAGTATTCCTACCAGTTCATAGCTCCAGGGCTGCTGCTCTGGGCAAACAGATCTTGGCTGTAATTCTCTGTATGCATCTGCCATCCCAGATTTAGGGCTGGTGGTTTGCCTTGTGACCCAAGTTCTCTGATGGACTTAAGAAAAGTTGTTAATTTTCAGTTTATCCAACTTTTCTTTAAGTGTCAGAGCTGAAAACAGTGAAAGCTGAAAACTAGTGAAGTCCCAGCACTAGCCTTCTTAGATGTTTTGTCCACTGCTCTGTCTCCAGCAGTCGAATAGTGATTTTTCACATTCTAAAGGCACAATTAAACATATTTACTGAAAGAATGAAGCCACAGTGACATGGCCCTGATGTCTCTACTGACCAAAGAGCCATAGTTCCACTGTGTACTAGGGAGTGTACTATAGTGAGTTGGGGGACTTAAGACTGTATTCATTTAGAGGAGGTTATATGTAAAAAATCTTCAGAGCCATGGAGGAACATCACTTCTCGCAGACTGGGTCTTCTCTCTCTGCACGGGGCTGGGTTCACTGATTTAAAATCAGACCTAACAGATCCACTATTGTTCTTTCTATCACACAGGGGGTGTCCCCAAACCAAGACTATAACAAATTTATCTGCTTGCTCTCCTTTTAGGCAAACTCAGCCAGAACTCAGTTCTGTTTCCTACTTTTACAGAAGTAGAACTCCATAACTACCCATGAGTTTCTGAAGAAATCAAAAAAAGAAGAAAATACCCTTGGAGCATCTCTGTCCTTCTTCCTTTAAACTTCTAATAAGAAGGAACATGGATTATTCAGGTGCCTATCAGTGTTCATAGTAGAAGTACTGTATGAGTCAGGACCTTTTCCATTAAAAGCCATAGAAACTCAACTCAAGCTTAAGGAAAAAAGAAATATATTGGTCCACATAACAGGAATTGTCAGGTGTGCAGCTAGCTTTAGTCATGTTAATCCAGATTCTCATATGATTCAGAATCTTGCTTCTGCCCTACTCCCTTTGTGCAGTGTGCTGGGAAACGTTGAACAACTGGTTCTCTAACAGGGAAAGAAAAGCCCTGATTTTTAGCCAACTTTTGTCATATAAATACTCACACCACGATTGATTTCAAGTTGAAGTAACTGAACCCAGAGTTAGGAAGAGATATGCTCATTTGGCTCTTGAGAGCTAATGCAAGCTGGCTCCATCACACCACTGCATTTACATTGTTTTCTTTCTCCCGTGGGCCTTTCCCACACCTTGGGAAAAATAATCCGGCCTTACATAATTGTTTTACCTAATTTAAATTCAGAAGAAAAACAGCTACACACATTTCCCAGGCTTTGTGCATGTGTGATATGCCCACCCCTGGACCAAGCACTGTGCTGAGGGAGAGGTCACTTTGATGGATCAGTCATAGTGATTCCATCCTTATAGGAGGAAGGAAGCTCCACCAGAATCACATGACCTGCCAAAGGGCCACTAACTCAAAGGAAGGGACCAAGAACTAATAAAGAAGCAAGAGACATCCAGTGATTGACCTTTCATGTCTTGGGGTTAAGTAGCCTCTGAAAGTCACATTCTAAATAAAGGAACATTTTGAGATGGGATAGTGAGAATCCCAGGAAATGTTCTAAGAGTTTGAGAAGATTTAGGGACTAAAAGGAAAGGTGAGAGGATGATGTCAGAGCTATATTGGTTCAACTATTCTTGGATTTCTGCTCCTATATGTGCCCACAATAGTAGTAACTAAAATTTTAATCACTCCTTATAGAGATAAAATGCTCTGTCATATTATCTCACTTCATCCTTGCTCAAGATAGCACAGCTAATCAATGGCGATGCTGGTATCTAAATCCTGGTTTCTAGTTCCTGTTTCTGGGTTCTTTCTAATGACTCATGCTGATTTACTGATTCCCTTTGATAACTTTATGGATCTCTCATTGTTTATTTTCTCTTTAACCCATTGGTATTTTCAGTCTGTGTACTTCCTAAAGTAAAGTAAGGCAATCTTTCAACTTCCTTAAAACTATAGTCTCCAAGTTTCTATTATGGCAGCCCAAAAAGAGTGAGCTCGCATACTTCCTATCCACAATTAAAAATATTTGTGGACATAATAGAGCCATGGGCCTGAGGAACAGTACATCATCCCTAATCTCACCAACAAATGCATTAGCAGCCATTTTTTTCTTTAATTTTATTTTGAAATAATTTCAAATTTACAGGGGCAGTCAATAATTCCATTGTTTTGGACACTGAAATGGCCAACTTTGAATTTCTCTTATTACTTAACCAGGAGGCCAAGAATGGTATTATTTGACTGGCTTGGATGGTTGAGCCCAATTAACCAAGGTGAAAGAAGGTTGCTGCTATATAATGGGGGAAAGAGACAATATCTGGTACCCAGGGGATTTTCTGGGGTGTTTTTTCCTTTTCTATAACCCAAAGTAAAACTTAATGGAAAATTATACTAATCAAAAAAGACTAAATCTCTGAGGATTCATAGATTTAGTAATGAAAGTTAGGGTTATCCCACCGGGCAAAGATTCCCAACCCACTGATGTCCTGACAAAGTTAAAAGGAAACAGGAAATAATTATTTGAAATGGAAAGTGTTAACATCAACTATAGCACCAAACCCAGATATAGAAGCAAGGACTGTAGCAGAATATATATTTTCTTCTATGTTTATTATTTGTATACAAATATATATGTACATATTTACTATTTTCATTTTCTATTTACTCCTTTCCTTATCTTTTTTTCAGTTTTATTGATATATATTCACACACCATAGAAACCATCTGAAGTATACAATTACTGGCTCACAGTATCATCATATAGTTGTGCATACAGCCCCATGATCAATTTTAGAATATTTTTATTACTCCAGAATGGAAATAAGAAAAAGTAAAGCCCAAATACTCCCATACCCCTTGTTCCCTCCTATTGTTGACCCATAGTATTAGTGTAGTAAATTTGTTATTGTTGATGAAAGAATATTAAAATATCACTGTTAGCTATAGTCCATAGTTTGCAATGGCAATGCTTTTCACATGACCCACTGTATTTCTTTTTTTTTTACATTTGTAGTAGTTCATGCAAGAACTTATTTACATACATCACTTTAAACCACTTTCAATCAAAGTCACCTACAATACATCACTATTACTTATAATCCCAATAATGAGCTACCATCACCTCTATCCATTCCCACAAATTTAAATTCAATCTCATTAACAATTCTGTGCTTATTTGGTAATCATTCCCTTTTTTCTAGCTTCTATCTCTAGGTACCCTATATTCTACATTTTAGGATTCTGTGTTTACATGTTCTAGTTAGTTCATATTAATGAAATCATAAAATATCCATCCTTTTGGGTTTAGCTTATTTCACTCAGCATTATGTCCTCAAGGTTCATCCATGTTGTCACATATTTCAGGACCTCATTCGTTCTTACTGCTGCATAATTTTCCATCGTATGTATATATCACATTTAGTTTATCCACTCATCTGTTGCAGGACTCTTGGATTGTTTTCATCTTTTGGCAATTGTGAATAATGCCACTATGAACATCAGTGTGCAAATGTCTGTTTGTGTCCCTGCTCTCAGATCTTCTGGGTACACACCAAACAGCAGAATCTCAACATTTAGTTTTCTGAGTACCCACCAAACTGTCTTCTACAGTGGTTGTACTGTTTTACATTTCCACCAGCAATGAGTAAGTGTTCCTATTTCTCTACATCTCTCCAACATTTGTAGTTACCTGTTTGTTTAATAGCAGCTATTCTTATAGGTATAAGATGATATCTCACTGTGGTTTTGATTTACATTTTCCTAACAACTAATGAAGATGAAAATCTTTTCATGTGCTTTTTAGCTACTTATGTCCTCTTTGGAAAAATATCTATTCATATCTTTTGCCCATTTTATAATTGGGTTGTTTGTCCTTTTATTGTTTAATTGTAAGATTTCTTTATATGTACTGGATATCAGATGCTTGTCAGATAAATGATTACCACATATTCTCTCCCATCGTGTTGGCTGCCTCTTTACTTTTCGACAAAGTTCTTTGAAGCACAGAAGTGTTCAATCTTGAGGAGATTTTTCTTTTGTTGCTTATGCCTTGGGGATAAGGTCTAAGAAGTTACCTCCTATTACTAGGTCTTGAAGATGTTTCTCAGTATATTCTTTTGGAATTTTATAGTACTAGCTCTTATATTTATATCTTTTCTCCACTTTGAGTTAATTTTGTATAAGGTGTGAGGTAGAGGTCCTCTTTTATTCCTGTGGATATAGATATCTAGTTCTCCCAATGCCATTTATTGAAGAGACTATTCTGTCCCAGTTTAGTGGATTTGGGACCTTGTCAAAAATCAGTTGACCATATGTGTTAGTTTGCTAGCTGCCAGAATGCAATATACCAAAAATGGAACGGCTTTTCAGAAGAAGAATTTAATAAGTTGCAAGTTAACAGTTTTTAGGCCATGGAAATGTCCCAGTTGAAGCAAGTCTATAGAAATGTCCAATCTAAGGCAACCAGGGAAAGATACCTTGGTTCAAGGAGGCCGATGAAGGCTAGCTTTCTCTCCTTGCTTCCTCTTTAATGAAGCTCCCTGGGACGCATTTTCCTTCTTCATCTCCAAAGGTCGCTGACTGGTGAACTCTCTGCTTCTCGTGGCTATGTCCTTCTTCTCTGCTCTCTCTGAATCTCTCTCATTTTCTAAAATGTTTCCTTTTATAGGATTCCAGTAAACTAATCAAGACTCACCCGAATGGGTGGAGACACATCTCCACCTAATCCAGCTTAACAACCACTCTTGATTGAGTCATGTCTCCAGAGAGATGACCTAATTGCAGTTTCAAATATATAGTACTGAGTAGAAGAGATGGCTGCCTTTACAAAATGGGATTAGGATTAAAACATGGTTTTTCTAGGGTACATAAATCATTTCAAACCAGCACACCATAGATCTGAGGTTCTATTTCTGAACTCTCAACTTGATTCCATTGATCAGTATATCTATCTGTGTGTCTGTAAATATGCTGTTTTGACCACTGTGGCTTTATAATAAGCTTGAAAGTCAGGAAGTATAAATCTTCCCACTCATTCCTCATTTTTAGGATGCTTTTGGCTATTTGAGTCCCCTTTCCCTTCAAATAAATTTAACAGCTAACTTTTCCAAGTCTGCAAAGTAGGTTGTTGGAATTTTGATCAGGATTGCATTGAATCTGTAGATGTATTTGGGTAGAATTGATATCTTAACAACATTTAGCCTTTCTAACCATGAACACGGAATGTCTTTCCACCTATTTAGATGCTTGATTTGTTTTATCAATGTTTTGTAGTTTTCTGTGTACATGTCCTTTACATCCTACATTAAGTTTATTCCTAGTTGTAGTTGCTATTGTGAATGGAATTATTTTCTTAATTGCCTCCTCAGTTAGGTCATTACTAATGTATAGAAACACTATTGATTTTGCATGTTAATCTTATATCCTGACACTTTGCTGAATTTATTAGCTCGAGTAACTTTGTCATATATTTCTGGGGATTTTCCAAATATAGGATCATGTCACCTGCAAATAATAAGAGTTTTACTTCTTCCTTTCCTGTTTGGATGCCTTTTATTTTCTTTTTCTTGCCTAGTTGTTCTAGCTAGACCTTCTAGCACAATGCTGAATAACAGGGGTGATGGTGGGCGTCCTTGTCTTCTTCCCAATTTTATGGGAAGGTTTTCAGTCTCTCACCATTGAGTATGATACTGGCTGTGGGTTTTTCATATATGCCACTCATCATTTTGAGGAAATTTCCTTCGATTCCTATCTTTTGAAGTGTTTTTATCAAGAATGGATGCTGAATTTTGTTGAACCCTTCTCTTTGTATACAAATTTTGTAGTAGGTAACGTTGCAATGTAGTTTCTAGGTAATAGAATATTCAGATGGAACTGTGACTGAATTTGAAGAGAAAATAACATAGTCCAAAGAAGAATAGTGTGTGACTATCTCCCAGAAAATGGACACAATGACTATTGGAATTTTGTCTCCTAATTTTAAGTAGAGCATAAGGATGTCTTCATTTGTATGATGTATAGTTGCATCATGTTAGGAAGAAACATAGATGTTTTGGTTATTGTATGGAAGATTGTGTATGGAAGCTGTAGCCAAAGGGGTGGACTATACCAGTTCTTAGGTGATTGTCTCTCAGCCATAAACCCCTCCATTTGTGATGCTGAAGCTGGGACTCTGCAAACCACACTTCTGCTTTACCAGATGGTTTCCTGCTAGGCTCTGCCAATATAAGGAGGGCTAGAGGAAGATTTCAAGGCTGAAGAAGAGCTTCATTCTTCCTATATGTTTCCTGGGGCCGTCCCATCTGCTTCCTGTTCTTGGTTGTATAATGAGCAATTCTTTCTCACCCTGGGAAAGCAGTTCCTTTCCATAGCAGCAGCTGAATTCAGTTTTCAGTTTTTCCAACACAACAGAACCAGACTCATTTCACCAACTTCATGGGAATATTCTTTCAATCCCGGAGACTCCAGTGGTCTCTGTTTCAACTTCATGGGGACCTTCCTCCAATTTTCTAAGTTTTAAAAATTCCAACTTCTTCCTTTTGTTTTTTAAGTGTTTTGAGGTGTTAGACTACTTTGCTTCCTCCTGAAGCCTTACTTAGTGGTCTCTCTTTGCCTTTTCATTACCTAGTTAATAAACTTATACCTAGTTAACAATTCTTTGTGTTAAGTTGTTTTCTTTCGAATAGCTGGCATGGTTCCTGTGTCCTGAGTGAATTCTGACTGACACATCTTCTGGCAAAAGAATTTTAAGTAAATGACTACTGCACTGAACTGAAATTTACCTTTCTATTGGAATTTTATCTATGAATGTCATGAAACTTTTTTTATAAGTTGCATATAAAATAGATGAAGTAAATAAATTTGAATAAAACTAAGTATACTTCTGTGAACACATTTCTGTATGGTTCTGTGGTAGAATCTTTGCTATCCATGTGGGAAACCTGGGTTTGATTCCAGACCATGCACCTAAAAATAAAGGCACATTTCTGTAGCCTTTATTAGATTCATATGTCTAGAAATGCTGAGATAAGGACCTATAAAGTTTTAGGTAGATTTCAAAACAAGAATGATGCACATAGCTTTGATATTAATTTAAAATGTTTAAACCCTTTAAAACAATATAAAAGAAAGAAGGAAAAATGAAAAAGCATTTTCTGCTTAAACATACTAAGAGATTCAAGTAAAGTTGTTGGTGACTAACAATAAATGCGACAAGGAGCTAGTATTTGATTTTTTTCATCCTGAAGTTTTGCTTAGAACAGAAGTGCATAGTATGAGAAGGAGACTGAGGGGTTTGTTAAGGCTGAAAATGGATTTTTCAGTTGTAAAAAGTGTAAATTTCTTAGTGAGCCAAAATAGGCAAAAGAGAAAATTATGTGTCACTCAAAAGAGTGTCAAAATTTTGTTGTTACACAGAATGGTGTATTAAAAACAGCACAGCTGCAGGGCATTTTGTTAAAGTTTTTATATGTAGTGGACCTGAGCAAGGGAAATTGTGACAGTTACTTTACAATGCATCTCTTGGCTGAAACAAATAAGATTTGATGATAGTCATATACAATTTGCAAAACAATATACTTTTGAAATTCTAACCTTAAAAGTATGCATCCATAAAACTGAATATACTCCATTGTTAGGCAATGCTGTTAAATATTAGGAAAATCCTGGGAGAAGTAAAGGTGATAGAGTTGGGGATAAGAAATAAGGAAATGGGAGAGAGAAAAAATGTGCTGGATGATACCTTCCTCAAAAATACTGCAAAATAAGGACAAGGATTATTTAGGAGTGGTCTTTATCAATACTTTAATATGTTATGTTAGTGCCATCACCTGGAACCTATGCTTTAATCTTTGATTTTAAAAAATGGTATAAGATGATCAACAATTCCCACAGCTCTTCCATAGAACATCAGTACCTGTAGAGAAGATAATAGATATTCTTTCTCCACCCACCAGTCTTCCTGCAAAAAGTTTTTTGAGCAAAAGGCTTTTAAATGCATGCAGTGTGACCAACTGACTGGTTTTCCTGGCACGAAGAGGATTCTGGACATAGGACTTTCAGTTTTAAAACTGGGACAGTCCCCAGCAAACAATCCCAGTTTGCTCAGGACAAAGAGATTTCCCAGGATGTGGGACTTCCAGTGCTCAGACCAGGAGAGTCCTGGGCAAACCAGGATAAGCTGGTCACCCTAAATATATCTGTTTCCTTCATTCCACGATATAATTCATTTTAAATATCAACCTTCCTGAATTCTAGATGCATATTTACATTGATGTCCAAAGAAACATCCCAATTTTCAGAGAGAGGAATAGTCTGTAATATAGTTGTCTATGACTCTACATACGCAGAATTCAGTTATGGGGAGAAGTTATCTGTTTCTCTGATTTTTACCTCAATCGAATTATTTGCACTGGCTGCTCCAAATGTAAGCAAATCGACTATTTAAAACAAAAGATAATTATAATGCATTGTGGGTTTTATACTGTATGTAGAAGTAAAAC
The DNA here is from genome assembly GCA_004026745.1 of Myrmecophaga tridactyla. NCBI lineage: Eukaryota > Metazoa > Chordata > Mammalia > Pilosa > Myrmecophagidae > Myrmecophaga > Myrmecophaga tridactyla. Next base: position 46,545 of record PVIY010012772.1, on the reverse strand, counting down.
TTATGACAACATTAGCACGGAGGATGAGAGGATGGAATTGGAAGTAAATGGCTGTAAGGTTTTGACATTGTGTGTGAATTAGCATAATATTATTTTTAAACAACTTTATTGTGGGATAATTTATACACTATCAAATACACCAATTTTAAATGTACAGTTCAGCGATTTTTAGTAAAGTACTAAGTTGTGTACTCCGTACCACGAATCCATTTTAGAACAGTTCCATCACTCCAATAACACCTTTCATGCCCATTTATAATTACTTCCTATTACCACAATGAGCCCCAAGTAACCACTAATCTATTTTTCATCTTTACAGATTTACCTTTCCTGAATATTTCATATGAATGAAATCATACTCTTGGTGGTCTTTTGTGTCTAACTTCTATAACTTAGCATAATGTTTTTGTGTGTATCAGTACTTCATTCCTTTTTATTGCCAAATAACATTCCATTGTGTGGGTTTACTGCATTTTGTTCAACCATCCACCAGTTGATGGACATTTGAGTTGTTCTCAATTTTGAGTTCTTGTGAATTATGCTTCTATAGACATTTCCATGCAAGTCTTTGTGTGGGCATATGTTTTCAGCTCTCCTGTGTAGATGTCAAGGAGTGGAATTGCTAGGTTGTATTTGCAAACTTATTTTTGACTTTAAAAAAAACTGGTAAACTGTTAAGAATATTGAATCCTGCAATCCATGGACCTGAAAATCCCTCCATTTTTTTAGATCTTTTATTTATCTTAGCAATGTTTTCTAATTTTCAGTGTACAAATTCTTGCACTGCTTTTGTTAAAATTATTCCCAAGCATTTTGTTCCTTTGATGCTTTGTAGATGCAATTGTTTTCTTAATTTCTTTTTTGATTGTTTATTTCTAACATATGGAAATGAAGTTGATTTTTGCATATTGATCTTATATTCTGAAACCATGTCCTGCAACTATGCTAAACTCATTAGTCTAATAACTTTTATAAATAGCTCAGGATTTTCTACATACTAGATCATGCCATCTGTTAATAAAGGCAGTTTTATTTCTTCCTTTCCAATCTAGATGACTTATAATTCTTTCTTGTCATATTACCCTGGTGAGACCTTTAGTACAGGAGTGGTGAGGAGAGGGACATCATTCTCTTGTTCCTGATCTTAGAAGAAAAGCATTCAGGCTTTCACCATTAAGTATGTTAGCATTAGGTTTTCCACAAATACCCTTTATCAGGTTGAGCATGTTTCTTTCTATTGCTAGTGTACTTACTGTGAGTTTAAAATCATAAATGGATATTGAATTTTGTCAAATGTTTTTAGTGTCTATTGAAATGATTATTTTTTTTGTCTTTAAGATTATCGAGATGGTATATTATATTACAAAAAAAGTTGAAATGTGTTATAGATGAGACTTTGTCAAGTAGTATCTGTTTGTAGCTCAATGCATTTTAGAAAAAAAAAAGAAAGAAAAAATGTTTTGCACCCCTTTTCCCTTCGCGGTCCATACTTCAGAGTCTAATGTGATAATGTGGGGCTGAGCAGAAGACTTTATATTTCATCAAAACAAACAGCCTGTCAGGTTTTCAGCAAAATATCAGTTCACAGTAGAACTAGACTCAACCTTAACTGTCAGTAAGTGAAATTCATGTTAAAACAAGATACCATCAATATTTTAAAGGTTAATATTCAGTATTAGCAAGAAAATGGCAAAAAAAAAAAAAGTAGTAAAAATTTTCTGTAAGCAGTTTGGGAATCAAGGGCTTTAAAACGAATCTGGATTTATCATAGTTATTCATTTCTAATCTAATTCTGTTATGGCTTCAGAACATCAACACTATGAGTTCTTTTGGGGCTGCTAGCCCGTCTAATCTCCTGCTTTGTATCTAGCAATAAACTCTGAAACCCCGGTGCCTCAGGAATTGATCATTTGAGCCATCGGACAGAGAATACACTGCCTTTGGGAACAATTTGGTGACTCTACTGGGATCAAGGTCCTAAAAACCAAGGAGGCCATCTGCCCAAGGTTTTGGGGCCCCAGTAAAACAGAGAAGGGCAGTAACCAAGCCTTTTGCAACCACTAGACGTTCTTTAGTCTAGAAGCTCAGCAACTGGGTTTTCCAGGGTTTTCTCTGTTCTGCTGGCACCCGAAGCCCTTTTGACGCCTTAAGAAGTTTCGAAGAGAGAAACTGTTTCCAGTTCCAAGTCCAGACATCAGATCGGGTGAGTGGGTCATCAAGGTAAAAGTGGACCAGAAAGTCAGTTCGGAGGTTCGAGTCCTATAGACCGACAGGCCGGAAGGCCTGGGACTTGCTTCTGGAAATACCCCAGTTGCTCTGACCTCTACACCTTCTGCTTTCTGGGTTCCATGCTGGACGGGGTTTGAGGCCCTGACCTGTATTTTCTGTACAGGTTTAAAACCCTGGCCTAAGGTTGTTTGTTGATTAGACTCCTGGAAAATAAGTAATCCAATGACTTAATTGGTGTTCAATGAAATAAAGTAGGCCTGTTTAACTGCTAGCCGGTGTGTTGGCCTAGGTATAGTAAATGTTTAATGCTTGTTTAATTATTAATCAGTGTGTTAAGCATTTAATGCCTATTTAATTGTTAGTTGGTGTGTTTGGTCTAGTTATAATTGGTATGTTACTTAATATATTAAGTGTTAAGTCTATTTAAATTTGTAAATTGGTGTCTTACTGCATTTGTATTGGTCAGGTATTCCTAACTGGTTACTGATTATGGGAATTATTAAAATGAAAACCTTTGGACTGTACTGAAAAATTTTAAAAACTTTAGCTATGAGCTATGAGAAAAAAAGTTTATTTCTGTCACACACTCTGGCCTCAATATAATGTAAAATCAGGGGAGAAATGGCATGAGAATAGCTCTAAAATTGTTCTGCAAAAGGGCAGAAATGGGATAAGATAATGTATATTCAGTTCTTTATTTGTCCCTCTCAAAAGTGTTTCTGTTTCTTGTGTCTGTCTTCCCGTTTAATGTATATGTATATTCTCATACATCTGGATAGCAATAGCAAATTAACAAGAAATTATTAAAGAGCTCTATTCAAATTGCTTAAAAATTAATAAAAAATTAGTAGTCCTAAAGTACCAGAAAAGAAAACCATCTGGGCAGCAAAGTTTAAAAGCTTTAGTTTTGTAATTACTGTAAACAAACCTGAACAGTAGAAAAGAAAAACGCTGGAATTTCCCTAAGATAGCAGAAGGCAAAGACCTTCCAATTGTCCCATCACAGCTTAATTGAAATAGATTTGATCATTGGAATAGTTAAAAGAGGAGTAATGTAGGAACTCTGAAACTCCTGGCCCTCACTTAAACCTTTTAAATCCACGTTTCACAAGCCGGGCTTCGCTCTCCTGTCCTGGGGCCTCAGCACCTAATGCAGTCATGATGAAGGGCTGGGTGCACGGGGAAGGTGTGGTTTAGAATCCTTCTTTACTGGCCCTGGAGATTAAAAATGGTCAGCACAGAAAATGCTGCAGAAATGGCCATGTTCGTTAAAATAATATTTTTCAGTAAAAGTATAAAAGTATTCTTTTGCAATGATAACCACTGTAACCAAATCATTATCAAAATATTAATAGCTTTGGTATAAGAGTAACTGAATAAAATCTAACTTCCAAATTTCAGTAAGTAAAATGAAAGGTCCTTGAGAGCTATAAAAGAGCTTTCCTGGATGTAGACTTGGGACAAATGAAACAGTTGCTGTATATTTTCCAGAACTCAATAGTCGAAGTATTAGTTAGGGTTCTCCAGAGAAACAGAATCAACGGGAAACACTCGCAAATATGAAATTTATAAAAGTGACTCATGTAACCATGGGAACGCAGAGTTCAAAATCCGCAGGGCAGGCTGTGAAACTGACGATTCCGATGGAGGGTCTGGACGAACTCCACAGGAGAGGCTCCCCAGCTGAAGCAAGAAGAGAGCCTGTCTCTTCTGAATCCTCCTTAAAAGGCTTCCAGTGATTAGATTGAGCATCGCTCATTGCAGAAGACACTTCCCGTTGGCTGATTACAAATGGAATCAGCTGTGGATGCAGCTGACGTGATCATGATCTAATTCTATGAAATGTCCTCATTGCAACAGACAGGCCAGCACTTGCCCAACCGGACAAACAGGTACCACCACTTGGCCAAGTTGACACATGAACCTAACCCTGACAGTCAATATATGTTAAAGGTTGTTTGTAATTTTAGGATATTATAAAACAAACAGATTTTTTTAAACTTCCAATAAAAGGGATTTTATGATAAATTTTGAATTGAACAAATGTGATTTTATTCTACTTAGTTATATCCTCCCTAAATTTATACATGCTTACTGAAAAAAGAAACTAGTATTGTAAGTACATTCTCAAAATTCCTCTTAAATATAACCTAACTAGATAAGGTTAGGTTACATAAACTGAGCAATGTACCTGGTGGTTATGACACATATCAAATGTAATAAAAATAAAGATATGCAGATGCTTCAAATATGTCCCATTTAGGAAGTCAGTTAAGCTTAGTAAGAAATATTTTTATTCATTCATTACTCGGATTTCAAAGAATCTGGCTTTTTAGTTTGCCATTTGTATGTGCATTGCCATGTAACACAGGAGCCCAGGGGCAAGAATGCCCAGAAAGGGAGAAAACATCACCTTGATGACACCTTGATTCAGATTTCTCCCAGCCTTAAAATTATGAGCCAATAAATTCCCATTGTTTAAGCCAGCCCATTGCATGGTATTTGTTTTAGCTTTAGCAATGAAGAAACTAAAACCAAAAGGAACTCAGTCGGTCATGACTGGAGACAAGACTTCATAATTTATATTTGAATATTGACCTTGTGATCAGTTTTGCTAAATTATAATAGTTCATCTGTAGATTTCTGGAATTTTTATATGCAAATCAACCCTTGTATGAATTTAACGTCTTCTTTTCCAATCCTTAACTATTTTACTTTTAGCCTTATCTTACTGTCTAAGACTTCCAGTAAAAGGCTGAGGATAAGTGGTAATAGTAAGCATCCTTTTTTGTTCTTGATCTCAGGGTAAAGGCTTTTACTATTTTATCATTAAAAATATTGTTTGCTCTAGTTGTTCTCTAAATTGTATTTATCAAATTAAATGTGTTTTCTTCTGTTTTTAACTTGATGAGAATTTTTATCATGAATGGGTATTGAATTCCATTTTTGGCATCTTTTAAGATGATTAAGTTTTATTTCCTTACTGTATTATTGTTGTGAAATATATTGACTAACTTCCTAATGTTAAACCAACTTTGCATTCTTGGTATAAATTCCACTTGGTTACAATGTATTATTCTTTTTCTAAAAATTGATACATTTGTTTGGCTAATTATTTAAAGGATTTTTGCATCTATGTTTATATGAGAGAGTGGCCTGTAATTTTTTTTTTTTTTTTTTAGCATGAGCTGGCACCGGGAATCGAACCTGGGTCTCCAGCATGGCAGGCAGGAACTCTGCCACTGAGCCATTGTGGCCCACCCAGGCCTATAATTTTCACTTCTGGGAATTTTCTTGAAAGGGTTTGGTATAAAGGCTACGCTGATTTCAAAAAAGAATTGGTAACCAATCAAGTCAGGGGTAAAGTAATTCAGAAGACACGGGTAAAAAAGACATTGTCTATATTTTATACTTTACACTATATTTTATATTTTATACCCTTTGAGACCAAAGGAAGAAAGGTTTATTTTTTGGGGAACTGAAATTTTCTGTAGCACATAATCTAACTCAACCTGCCTGGATAGCTCCTTTGAACAATTGAAACACAGGGAGCCCAGGATAAAAAAGGGTCCTTTATTCCTCTATAGCTTAATGTAATTCCTGGATATATCCTAGAGTATCTTAAGCAGATAATCAAAAAGTATTGGTAAAGTCCCTTGAGGGATGGGAGAAAGACGATGGAACTATTAAACCTTACCATCAGGACCCCTGATACTGTGCAAACTTTAGGGTCACCCAAATCAATAGGCCAAACCCTTGATCTTGAGGCTTACTCTTGTGAAGCTTATGTAGGCAGCACAGAAGCTTAGACTACCTATAGGCATGCCTAAGAGTTACTTCTGGAGGACCTCTGTTGTTGCTCAGATGTGGCCTCTGTCTCTCTAAGTCCAATTCTGTAAGTGAAATCATTGCCCTCCCCCTACATGGGACATGATATCCAGGGTTGAAAATTTCCCTAGTGATGTGGGAGATGACTCCCAGAGATAAGTCTGGCCCTGGCACTGTGGGATCAACAATTCCATCCTTACCACAAGGGGGAAAAGAAGTGTAACTAATAAAGTATCAGTGGCAGAGAGAGTTCAAATAGAGTCAAGAGGCACTTATGCAAACTTCAGTTAGACCTTGCTACCTATCATAACTTGCCAAACTCCAACCAAAACCATTCCAGCCAATCCTAAAGAACACCTAGGGCAATATATAAGATTCTACAAAGGTTCCATGCACTGGAGTAACTCCAGAAACCTACAATCTCCAGATGGGTCCCTGGACCAGGTAAGTTCTGAAATCTAGAAGGGCCAGCCTCTCCAGAACATCAGATAATTCCATCTCCCTACCCCATATTATTGACATCCCCTTCCAACCTGAAGAAGCTGGAATGGCCATAGTCCAAAATACCCCTAAAGAGAGGGACAGAAAGATCAAAGGTGATGGTGGAGTTATACAAAGAAGATAGGATTTAACAAATAAATATGATTGCTGAATCATTAAATTGATATCTCTTTTAGTCTCCAGTATCTTAGAACAGCTAGAAGTAAAAACCTAAAATTGTGGAATTGTAACTCATGCCAAACTCTGAAATATGTTCTACAACGAATTGTGGTGCTGTGCTTTGGAATTTATTGCTTTTTTGTATTTGTGCTATTTTTCACAAAAAAGAGAAAAAAAGTTGATTGTGATGTTAAAAAAATATTTATTCCTTTTAGCCTCCTATATTCTGGAGCAGCTAGAAGGAAAAAGACAAACTCTAGATCTATCCTATAGCTACTTGTTGAAGAGTGCTTTGAAAACTATTGCTTTTTTCTTT
>PVIY010012772.1:0-39412 GCA_004026745.1 Myrmecophaga tridactyla | reverse complement strand
GGTAGTGAAAGCAGCAATCTATGAGAAGATAGAGTTCTTGTATATCTGGAAAATGTTTTTTTTTTTAATTGTTTTTGTCCTCAAAATGTAATATTATTTTGGTGGTTATTGAATTATAGTTATAAAAGTAATTTCTTTCAAAAATTAAAGGAAAAATATATCTTTGTCTGAACAAATTGTTTAAGCCAAACTCTTATGGTAAACAAAATAATCAATGAATAAATGTATAAATGAATGAATGAATAAATAAATAAATAAATAAATAAATATGAATTGGTACATTTTCCCTTTTTCTTTCTCTCCCCACAAGTACATATAAGATCAATGTGATTTCTTACATTTTTGGAAAAGTTTGTTAGAGAAGCCATATTGGATTTTGGATTTTGTATGTAGAGTGTGAGAAAGTTTTTAATTATGGATTTCAATTTTTTTTTTAGTACTATTCAGATTTGCTGTATCTTCTTGTCAAAGCTTTGGTAAGTTTAGGTAAATTATTTTTTTTTGTCCAATTCAACTAAGTTGCCAAATGCTCTTGCTTAAAATTTTTCAAAATATCCTTTTACTATTATTGTATCTGTAGGAGCTGTAGGGCTGTTTCGGTTTTCATTTATGTTATTGGTAATTTTGTTTCCTTTTTTCTTCTTTTAAAATTAATCCTGCCCAGGGTTTATTTGTTCTATAAATCTTTTCAAAAAACTGATTTTGACTTGAATTGGTTGAGTCTCCTTATTTTTTCCCATTTCATTGATTTCTACTCTTATTTTTACTTATTCCCCTAATTTCTTTGCTTAATTTGCCGTTTTTTCTAACTTCTGGAGATGGATGTTTAGTTTTTAGCCTTTCTTCTTCTTTAAAGCATGCATTTAATTCTATGTATTTTTCTGTAAATGCAGCTTTATTTATATCTCACAGTTTTGAATGTACATCTCACAGTTTTGAAATGCCATGTTTCTACCTCTGTTTAGTTCAAAATATTTATAATTTCCAATATAATTCATGGGCTATTTAGAAAACTGTTGCTTAATTTGAAAATATTTGGGGATTATCTAGGTCACTTTTTGTTTTGATTTCATATAAGCCGTGTATTCTCAATGGGGGATGATGTAGTCCACAAAGAAATGAAAATTGGTTCTCGGCGGGGGGATATCTTAGATATTACAGCATCTCATGACCCTTCAATGTTCAGCCTGACCCCAAAAATATTGTTCATTAGTACTTAATTTCTATTGTTAGTGAGAAATTTAATCTAAGTTAATTACATTAAATTAAACTCATTTTCCCTAAGGAGAATGATAATGAAATGAAGTTGATGGTAAGGCTTAACTATACCAAAATCAGAGACAGTATACTCTGTATCATTCTAATGCTTTGAAATATGTTGAACCTTGGTTTATTGCTCAGCCCTTGGTGAATTTAGCTAAATGTTTAATGGGTATTTAAAAGAAAGTGTATTTTGCAGTTACTGGACACAGCGTTCTATACTTACCTATTAGTCAAGTTGGTCAAGTTGTTCAAATCTTCCCTATACTTACTAATTTGGGTGGGGGAGCAGGTGGATGAGGCAGTCAGCTTGTTGTATCAGTTACTGAGAGAAGTGTGTTAAAATTCTTCATTATAGGGTGGGCATCAGTGGCTCAGTGGCAGAGTTCTCGCCTACGATGCTGGAGCCTGCCCATGCAAAAAAAAAATTTCCTCATTACCATTGAGATTTGTCTAATTCTCCTTTTATTTCTTTAAGATTTACTTTATAACTATTGAGTTGTTCTTATTATTGTCATGAACATTTAGAGTTATTATACTGTCCTTGTGGACTGACACATTCATCATTTGCTCCACATTATTTTTAGCAAAACTTGCTTTTGTATCTACTTGTCCAATATTTGAATTCATCTTTCATCATTAATGCTTACCTAAGATATATTTTATCATCCTTTTACTTTCAGTCTTTTTGAATCTTTATTTTCATGGTTTATTTCTTCTACACAGCATAAATTGTTAAGTTTGGGACAGCTCTTTTCTGTCTATTTTTAAATTGCTATGGTTAGCTATTTTGCATTTGGTGTAATTATAGGTGTTGAATTTAAATCCTTAATTACACTCTTTGGTTTCTATTTCTGATATCTTTTCTATGATTTTTTTCTCTTTTATTTACTTCTTTTTGATTAAGACTGTTTTATTACACAGTTTTTCCCTATTAGCTTGCTAGTTATGCATACTTTTCCCCTTATTTTAGTGGTCATTTAATGGTTTACAACATTCATCCTGGACTTATTAAAATCTGATTTTTTAACTTTTAATCTACTTTTACTCCATCCTGGAAAACATGAAGATCTTAGAAAATTCTTCTCCATGTATTGCCTAACCCTGACATACCTGCTATTATTTAAAATTTTCTCTATGTTTTAAATTCCACAATATATTATTACTGTTCTTGCTGTTGTTGTTGTTTATACCATTACTTAAATTTAGATTTATCTCTTTCTGTAGTTATTGATTTCTTTCAAAGCTGTGCTTCTATTTGAGATCCCTTTCCTTCCCATTAGTGTTTTTTTTTTACTGTGGGTCTGATAGCCACCTATTCTCTCTGTGTTCATTTAATTGAAAATGGCCAGCTACTCTTGAGCAATACAGCATTTGGTCTTAACCATTCATTCATTGTTGCCTTGCTCTGAGACAGTGCTGTGTGTGTCATCATGCCTGTGAATTAGGCATTCATTCTGTAAGCCTTCTGATGGTGGTGGTGGAAGAAGCACTTTAGACAGAGAAGGCAAACTCCAATCTAGGAGTCAATTCTACTAAAGATAGATTGCTGCTACCTTCCAGGGTGGAAAAGATGTTGTGTAATCAACATGTTAATAGACTGCTGGCTGGTCTCCTCAAGGCATAGTGCCATGTCCAGAATCAGTGTTGGCCTCTGCTGCTGGCAGCCTGGGCCTTCATCAGGGGTGGAATCTAGAGCCGTCTCTGTGAGAGGGAAGGACCCAGGCTTTGCTTTCTTCCTTACTACATGGTCATGCTATTCATGGATCCATTGTCCATGAATAGCTGAGAGAAAGCCTGACAGACATGCACAGGGGTCTGCTTTCCTGGCTAAGTACCTCCCTGGAATGCTCTCTGGAGTACATGATTATGAGACATAAAGTCTTGCATGTTCTGGATCCACTCTCTCAATCCAATTTTATGTCTCTAGCAAGGCAGAGGGAGACACTTTGCTCAATCTGGAAGGTTCGGGGCAATTGGGAATTTAAGAGACTCTGATCTTAAATACTCAGGTGTCCCAGCCTAAGGTCATGGGGGTCTACTCTTTTCTTAACAGGGCCCTCACTTTGGCATGAGAGACCCATCAAGGCTGTAAATTCTGTTTCCTTCGTAGCTTTCCTACTCTGCAAAGAATCCGTGAGCCTGATTTTCTGCACAGTCTGCCCTGCAGCTCTAAGAGGGAAGGATCTCTTTAAACAGTGCCAAGGGAACCTCTGACTTTCACAGTCAGTCTTGAGTTGATGGTTGGCTGACCTCAGTCTATTGTTTTCTTTTTTTAAAGGCATTTAAGAGTCAGCCAATTCCACAGTCTTTATAATGTTTATTTCCTCCATTCTGTTCAAGTGCCAGTTACCATAGTAGCTAATGTATAACCTTCATCTGCACCTCACCCCAATCTACCTCGGTAAGAGCCACAATGTGCCACAATTATATACCACTGGCTATCACCACCCCACTTACCAAGGGTAAGTGTACTTGAATCCCAGCTTTAGGATGCACTTTCTGAGGACCCCTCTGGTACCCACTGTCTTAGCCTGGGTTCCCCCAGGCAGCAGAGCCTGAGCTAAGGGTTTGTATGAATGTAGGTTATATAGAGAAGGGAAACCAGGGGGCAGGAGTGGGAAACACGAGAGATTGAATCAGGGCAGTAGGAAAAGCTAGTAGATGTGATTTATCAGATTGGTCACCACTGTGGTGCAGCAGGCGGTGCAGAATCCACGTAGAATGCACCTCAGAATTGTACACCTGAGGGGCAGAAGTGGGGAGCATTCATTCTCTGACCCTCACCTTCCATTGTCCATTCCTCAAGGAGTGTTAATGGCCTCACACACCCACGTTGGGCATTCTGCATTAGAAAGGTCCAGAAAAAAAGTGGGGGGCATGCAATGCAGCAGGAAGTACACACATAACACACAACATTGTGTCACACTGAGTGCAACACCAATAACCAGATATAAGGTTGAATGAGAGAATGTGAGGCAGGGTATGAGAGGTAAACAATATATCTGGAATGTTCTTTTTTTGCTTGGGCAGGCACCAGGAATTGAACCCGGGTTTCTGGCATGGCAGGTGAGAATTCTGCCTGCTAAGCCACTGTGGCCTGCCCTGGAATGTTCTTTTTTTAATGCTCAATGTCATGGTCAGGGTCACGTGTCAACTTGGTCAGGTGGCAGTGCCCGTTTGTCAACTTGATTGGGCAAGTGCTGGCCTGTCTGTTGCTATGAGGACATTTCATAGAATTAAATCATGATCACATCGGATGCATCCACAGCTGATAGCATTTGTAATCAGCCAAGGGGAGTGTCTTCTGCAATGAGTGATGTTTAATCACTGGATGGCTTTTAAGGAGGATTCAGAAAAGACAGTCCCTCTTTCTTGCATTGGCCAGTGAGCCTCTCCTGTGGAGTTTATCCAGACCCTTCAACAGAGTTGTCAGCTTCACAGTCTGCCCTACAGATTTTGGACTCTATGCTCCCACAGTTACGCGAGACGCTTTCATAAATTTTTTATCTGTAGATATTTCCTGCTGATTCTGTTTCTCTAGAGAACCCTAGCTAATACACTCAAAATGGCTGATTTCTATTTCTCCTTCAGGTCTCAGATTATAGTAACTCCTCAAAGAGTTGAACACCCAGCCCAACGTGGGCCCCCGTTAGTCTCCTTTACAGCATTTTTCACAACTTGTAATTACAAATTTGCTTTTGCTTACTTTTTCACTATTTCTTTGAACTACAATTTAATTAGCCAGAGACTGTGTATCTATTGTTCATCATTAATTAAAGCATCTAGCATAGTGCCTGACACATTATAGGGGCTGATAAGTTAGTTGAAGAAAATAACCCCGCAGCTCCTTGTTCCCCAAGCCTCCCTATGATCACAATATTTTCCTCTTTCAGTGTCTCCTTTTCTTCCTCTAACCCTACTGAAATAATACTGAAAACCTTACCTTCTCTATGAAATTTCTCTGGTCTCTAAAGTTCATGGTTTTCTTCCTTCCTCTTAATGACTACAATAATTATTGCATATTTCCCTTATGTGGCATGATATCTACTCAAGTACCTAACTTGAGGGCATATTCCTTTCATTCCAAACACATAGCATGGTACCAGGCACATAGTAGGCATTCCATCTTTTATAGCTCAGTACTTTTAGATGCCACTAGCCTGTGGCTTTATGTGGAATCATATTAGTAGCAAGGACTCAGATCTTCTCACTTAACAGTTTCAATACCTGCTGTCCTTCCACATAATTATAAGACTCCTGGAAGCTCCCCAGATTCCATGTAAATGGTAGGTACAAATTGGCACCAAGCAGGAAATTGGGAGAAAGGAAAGTATCACCAGCTTCATCCACCAGGCGTAGCTCTCTAAGGTACAAAGTTAGGTACACTGTTATCCAAGATGAGTTTTTGATATTTCTAACTGGTTGACAATGAATAGAGAACTGCTGGTGTTTTTGCCAATCACCTCACAATAGCAGTCAATCAAAGAGCTGATCCCGTGTTCCTGTTTTGAACACTGAGGAGCGGTTTCCACTCATTCTAGAAACAGGTGCCATTTCGTGTAGTATTATATCACACTTCCTGGAAGCTCTACCACTCAGACTAATAGTGCTTTCCAAAGCTGCTTAGGTGAATATGTCTTCCCCCCACTCCCCATATGCTGTGATGTCATTTTATACAATCGGATTCATTTATTACAGTCTGTATTCCATCCTGGGACCCACAGGTATCCTGTTTGTTTTATTTTCATTTTGCTGATATTAATATTTATGATATACAGTACTATGGGTTCTGCTTACATTTTATACTGTTTTCATAGTACAAAAAACTACTTTCACATTCATCATTTCATTTGGTCTTCACTGCAAATCAAAGGTAGGCAAGATAAAATATTAATGTTTTATTTTATTAGTATTTTCATTTTACACATAATATTTAGAAAAATAAAAATATACTCAATATCACAGAGGAATAAAATGGTATGGCAACGTTTGAACACAGTTATTTTGCTCTTCCTGAAAGCTGTTCTACTATTCAGTATCCTCTTTCATGTTTTTGATGGTCCATCACAAAATGAAAAAGATATAGAATAAATGTAGAGTAAATGAGATGTACTCTAGATAGGTGCCAACTGTTCTGTATTGGGAGGTCCTTTTTCCAATACCTTTCCTAGTTTCTTTGGTGTTAAAAATGACCTTTCTGAGATGTACTATTCACTGTCAGCAGGGAAACTGAGAGGTGCAGCCCCTAGGAGGGCATACGGTGGCTCCAGAGGAGGCTAGGGGTGGGGTTGCCATTTGATCCTGCAACCCCATTGCTCATTCTATACCTGGGGGAACTGAGTGTGGGGACACAAATGGACACTTGCACACTGGTGTCAATGGTAGCAGTGTTCACAATCCATAATGGATGGAGGTGGCCTAGGAGTACAACAACTGAGAAATGGAAGGGGGAGCCATGGTGTAAATATACAACAGACTAATAAGTGGCTGCAAGAAGGAATGAGGTTGTGAAGCTTGCAACTAGGTGAATGAAACTTAAGGACTGTATGTTGAATGAAATGTCAGAAACAAAAAGACAAATGTTATCATGCCTCCCTCATATGGACTAACTATAATATAAAAACTTGGTGAACTGAAGTCGAGAGCATGGGTAACAGGTTGGGGCCTATTGCAAAGGATCACATATATTCACAAGTTGTAAATGTTATTTCTAAATTCTGAGGTACTGAGCTATTTGTCTAGAATCTGGTATTTCTCAGAAACTTCAGCTATTTATGTGGCACCTGAGACTCAGAGCTTAGAGCTCTGAAGCAATAAAAGTCAGCAGTACCCCACATAGGAGCTGTTTAAAAAGTTGAGAAAGGGATCTGACTTTGAGTAGAGATATGAATGAAACTGATCTGGATAGGGCTAAGGTAAATCAGAATACAGGGTAAAGGATGACATTGTTCATCTTTTAAAACATCAACTTCTGTCTGAGATCAAAGGGAGAGATGTTTATTTGGTGCAAAATTTACATTTTAGGTAGTCCATTTCCTAATTTAACTTGTATGGTCAGTTTAGTCGAACACCCTAAGTGCATGGAATCTTGAATAGGGCATGAGACTTTGTTGGTTTGAGATCTTGTTGATTTGTTATATGCCCGATATAACCCAGAGTAATTTGGGCAGTGAATAAAGTAGTATTTGCAAGGTCCCCTTTAGGGCACTGGGGAGAAAGGAAGAAATATTCAACTTCCCCATTTGGGGAATTTTTGATATTCTCGCAAGCAGTGGATACAAACAAAGCAATCGGTCGAGCCCTCAATCTTGGGGTTCATCCCTAGGAACAGGCTAAGCCTACTTAAAATTAGCCTAAGAGTCACTTCCAGAGAGCCTCTTTTGTTGCTCTGATGTGGCCTCTCTCTCTAAGCCAACTCAGCAGGTGAACTCACCATCCTCCCCCACGACATGAGACATGACTCCCAGGGGTGTAAATCTCCCTGGCAACGTGGGACAGAAATCCCAGGATGAGCTGGGACCTGGCATGAAGGGATTGAGAAAGGCTTCTTGACCAAAAGAGGGAAGAGAGAAATGAGACAAAATAAAGTTTCAGTGTCTGAAAGATTTCAAACAGAGTTGAGAGGTTATCCTGGAGGTTATTCTTACACATTATGTAGATATTCCTTTTTAGTTAATGGTATCTTTAAGTGGCTAGAGGGAAGTACCTGAAACTGTAGAGCTGTGTTCCAGTAGCCTTGATTCTTGAAGATGATTGTGTAATGATACAGCTTTTACAATGTGCTGTGGGATTGTGAAAAACTTGTGTCTGATGCTCCTTTTACCTAGGGTATGGACAGATGGGTAAAAAATATGGATACAAAATAAATAATAGGAGGGACAAAAAGTTAAAATAAATTGGGTGGATGGAACTACTAGTGGTCAATGAGAGGGAGAGGTAAGGGATATGGGATGTATGAGGTTTTTTTTCTTTTTGTTTCTTTTTCTGGAGTGATGGAAATGTTCTAAAAAATGATCATGGTGATGAATACACAACTACGTGATGACATTGTGAGCCACTGACTGTAACCATGTCAAGAATGCTTGTTTGTTGTTTACAATAAAAATATATTTAAAAAAAGTTTCATACCCACAATTTGGTGTGCCATACCCCTGTAGAGATAATCTAATCAAGCCTCCAACCTGCAGTGCTGAATGGGGATTAAAAGAAAAGCATCTACAAGATGGATCAGGATTAAGACATGACTTTTCCAGGGTAGATAATCCTTTCAAACGGGCACACATGCATATGTCAAATCAATGTAAAGAAAGAATAGATTATGATTCCTCTTTTTTTACTATCTTTACATTTTTTTAGTTTTTGAGAAAGCTCCTTTAGTCACATAAAAGATGACACACAAATCAAAAATAAATTACTTTTCACGCTGTGTTGAAAGATTCTGAAACTAGATTATTATCTGTATAGCTTATTTTAAAAGTAAGTTCTCTCTTCCTCTCTCCATCTTCTCTCCTCCATTATTGTAGTTCATAACCTTAATCTTCATGAAACATTTTTCTAAATAAAAGGAGTTCTTTCTCTATTCATCTATCCATTCTCTATTCATCTATCCATCCATCAAATATTTATTAAGTCTCTATCTCATTGGAGACACTGTCCTAGGCACAGAGCAATCTCTCATGGTATAAAGGATGAAGAGATCCTGAGACATGAAAACATCTGTGTTCAAATAACCAGGAAAGTGGTTAGGAATCTACCATGAAGTGGATGCTATTGACCATTTGGAGTAATGGGAAAACTGAAACAAAGGTATTTTTTTTGTCTTTTAGGGAAGACACACAATTTAGACCTGGACCAAATTATTTTAATTCTCCATTAACCACTCTACTCTCTTCTTTCAGTCTATGAATTTTTAGTCATATTTCACATGCATCATGTAAAAATGATTTGGGTATAAATAGGGCAGCTTTTGATGGAGTCATTCAGTGTTCATGGCACCTAACATCAGGATGGGGTAGGAATCTGTAGGTGATATATATCAGCCTCTAGGTTGATTCCTGTTGGTCTTAGAAGATATTTATGCTTGATGGGGTCACCAGCTTTATTGTATAGTCCTCTACTTATCATATTCAGACATATAACACTATTAGTTTATGCCAAGTGAATAACCTATTACTCTAACCTATTATGAGGGCTGATTTGTAGACCAGAATCTATTGTACTAATTAAAAGTATAGATTGTGCTTATGTGGGACATGCCTGGAGCACAGGTGGGCAGGGGGGGGTAAAAAGTTTCACTGGATATTTCAAAGATGTCCTGGTTAGTCCAGTGGATTATCTTTTACCTACATAGGTACATTTTTATTTGTCTAAAGAGCCAGTATTGGTCATGTAAAATAAAAGAGCTAACTTTGACAGTGCTAAATATACATGGACAAATTTTCTAACATTTCGTATTCCAGATAAAACCTTAAGGGTATCATGTCCATTCCTCCTAAGCTACTAGAATCCATAATAATGGACAAGATAATTAAACTCAAACAAGGTGTACCTCCCTTAATCCCCAACACACCCACACATATATACATACAGACACACCACCTGAGACAAACCCTGTGTGTATTGGAATGTGTGGTGGCTTGGGGCTGTGTACTCCAGGAAAACATGTTTTTAAACCTAATCCATTGCTGTGGGTGTGAACCCTTGTAAAAAGGACTTTTTAATAAGGTTGCTTCAATTCAGGTGTAGCCCAGTTGAATCAGGATGAGTCTGAAGCTTATTCTTCAAGACCATATGAGGAAGGTCACAGAGAAAGAAAGCCAGAGGGAGCATTCAAAAGTTGAAAGCCAATGGAACCTGGAAGAAAAAAGGAGATGCCAGGAGAGGCTGCCACGTGCATTGCCACATGACAGAATGGCCAAGGACCAAGAATCACCAGCAGCCAGCCCCAGAACACCACAGTGTCCTGGCAGAAAGCTTCCTTGCTTTGATGATTGATGCCTTAATTTTGGATTTCTCCTAGCCTTTAAACCGTTAGCCAATAAACTCCCAGTGTTTAAGCCAACCCATTGTATAGAATTTTAGCAGCTAGGAAACCAAAGCAAAAGTTAACTTGGCTAAGGAAAGTAAAGAACTGTTTATTTCCATCTTCTGGACTCTGGCTGCCTAATAGTGTGATTATTTTATTTCTGGTAGTTGATGTTGTTGGCATAACTGAGGGTTTGCCTTTAGATAACCCACCTGACCCCTGCCCCTGCCTTCCTCCAATCCTGATAGCAGGTCCCCGAATCTTTACAGGCAGCAATAACCCTGAAAACAGCTTAGGAAAAGATTAAAGTCTCATCACAAAGCTGTTCTTCCATGATTTGGCACCAACCCAGCCTGGCTGCTAGCTCTCCTCTGGCCTCGTTTTCAGAATCCTCATGACCAAAAGCTCTTTTGAAGTCTCCTTTTTGTAACTGGGCCACTGTATTTGGCTCCCTATACTTTCTCAATATGTCATGGACCCTAGAAGTCCTCCTAGAAGGAAATTCTCTTTATTCTTCAACAGGCAGAATGCGCAAGAGCCCATTCCTCTTTTCCGTGATGATGGACATGTGTCGATTCCATCAGCCCATCTGGGTTGTGATTTCTTTTGCAGCCCTTCTCCTGAATATGAAGGAAGGAAAAGAGATGTGGGCGAGGGGCAAGGCATCACTTGACCAAGAACTAAAATAAATATTCACATCGAATGGGTTCTTTGTAGACTAAGATGAGGGGAAAAAATGTAGGCTTCAAAAATTGTAATTTGTGATTGACTTTAGTTTCCAAAATATAAGGAATTTATATTCTGAATGTTCAGTTATTCCTATGGTTTTCTATTTTCTTGGTTTTGTGTTTTAGATTCCTTGGGTTTCTTTCATAAACACCAAAACAATTGGTATTTCTCCTGAAAATATCATAGTTTCTCTTTACACTAAAAAGGAAGGGAAAGTTGTCCATCTCTAGACTTTTGAAGTAGGAGGAAGAATGTGTTGGTGTACTTGTGCCTCATCACCTGAAGAACTTCCACATAACGCCCAAAAAAGAAAGAGTAGCTGTCCTTGGGGGACAGTCGGGATGTTAACCTCTGTAGACATAGCTGGTAAATGGGAAACATTAATAAGTCAGGTTAGAGAGATAATAAGAAAATCCAAGAGAGGATTTGGGTAGTACCAGGGATTTCTAAACCTGTGCCACTTAGGAAGCCTTTCTCATGCATGCAGTTGATTTTCTTTTTGCAAACCTGTGGTCACTGCCCCTGACCTCCTCCCACATCTCCCAGAGATTGGAATCCTGACTAGTGCTGTCTGCCCACCTGGCATCCTTTTGTCAGCTGCTTCCAGACTGCCCCAATGCCAGGGCACACTCCTGTTGCCTGGCTGTCCTAATATCTGTCCATAATTTCTACTGTCCTTTTTGCTAAACTCTTCCCCAGTTGCCTCTTCTACTTTTTGGAGAGGTCAGTTGAGTTGCTGGGTCCTGACTGTCCTCCGAATGGCCTGATCCATTTTGACTGAGTTGTGGTTCTATCATTCCAAACAGGTCACTGACAAAGCATTTTTATAACTAGTTTCATAAATTGTCCGGATAAAGGATCCTATAATGACATCTTCATATCTGTAGTTATCCTAAACTACTCCAGGAGGAAGCAGGATGATGAAATTAGACTTTTTCCAAATTTTGCCCTCATCATGCTGGTGGAATAGAGTGAGTGTGTGCTCTGGAGTCACACAGGCCTCAGCACAAATATCAGCTGTGCCACTTACGAGATGTACCAGCTTGGCAGTTCCCTTACCCAAGCTTTAATTTCTTCACTCATAAATGGGGAATGTAATATCCACCTCATACATTATATGAGGATTAGAAGCAATAATTGTAAAGCATCCAGCAAAGTCTATAAAGTACAGCAACTATGCAATAAATGATAGAGGTGCTGAGGTGGTTATTAAAAAAAATAAATGAAGAGAAGAACATGATATACATTATAGGTAGTTTGCTCATTTCACCTTCTGCTTATTGAATATTACCTAAATTTTTACCTCTGAAACTTCTCATGTTTTAATGTCCTATTTTCCAAATAAGATCATATTCTCTTTGAATAATAGCACAGCTAACAGATATGGAGTGCCTATCCTGTGTCAGATGTTAAACACATCACATGTATCACATGCTTTGCCACATGTATCATTGGATTTAGTATTTTTTTTTTTTTTTTTTTTTTGCATGGGCAGGCACCAGGAATTGAATCCACGTCTCCAGCATGGCAGGCAAGAATTCTGCCACTGAATCACCATTGTGCCGCCCCATTTCATTGGATTTAATTTCCACAATATCTTTATCAGGTAACAGCTAATATTCCAATTTGCTGATGAGGTAACTGGAACACAGATTCCTTTGTGCATATTTTGTCCTCTTTACTATCTCTTCTTTGAAGATTCCTACTACTCATCATTAAATTATCAGATAGGCACCGACTTTTCTGAAAGCCTTCTCTGAACAGGCCAAGCTGTAATACCTACTTCTTAGTACAGCTAGTGGCACCTATGAACATATGGTATATCAGTTATCCTATTATTCAGCAACTAACTGTATATTGCGTTGCCTATCTCATGAGCTTCTAGAGGAAAGGGACTGTATTTTAGCACTAGCACAGTGCCTGGCATATCATAGGTACTAAATAAACTTTTCTGAACGAATACATAAATAATCTGGGGTGTAGCAAGGAAATGGATACTGGATGGCAGGTAGGAGAGATGATGAGGCTTATTTTCAGGCAGGTTTGAATTTGAGGTTAAGAAAACATTTAAGTGAAGTGTTCCACTTCAGGCAGATGAAATCCAATCCAATGTACTGCTGTGGTCAACAAATACATCAACAAAATATTGCTGAGCATCATGAGGAAAGATGTTGGAAACAGAATAGAAAACATCATCCTACCAATTTCTGCACCTGGAAAACTATATATGCTTTTGATTGCCAAATTTGAAAAATAAACAATAAAGCTAGGAAAAGTCCAGGAGGCAATTAATATTCTCAAGCATACAGACAGATTTTCATAAAAGGACTGATGGGGAAAAAAGATTTACTTTCAGCTTGAAAATAAAAAAAGGAAAATATATTTTAGGAAAATGTAAGGATTTATAGATTAAGCATATTCTTGTTTCTCTAATTTCATGGGAAACATGCCTGAAGGCTGTAAATAATTAAATTCAACACAAACAAGTTCAGTAACACAGTACATACATTTATGAACATAGATGTTTCATATTAAGCCAACTTTACTGAGCACTTTCACATACATTATAAAATAGAATGCTCACAACCTCCCTGAGAGATTGGTATTATCATCTCAATATTACACATGAGGAAAGTAAACCCTGGATATACTAAGTTGGTTACTCAGTCATCTAATTAGTGGCAGGCAAGACTTTTGACACAAATGAAGTATTACTTAATATATTCATCAATAAAATTTTGAAATTCAGTAACCCAAAAGGGTAGATTGGAACCTATACTTCACATGTGAAAAACGTATAATATAATATAAGCTTAAACTATTTTATGTTGATTTTTTTGAACTTGAGAAAATATGGATCCCACTTGAATCCAAAAAGTACTGGGGTTCCACAGTTTTGACCATTATACCATGACTCAAGTATGTACAGGTCTAAAATTGTGTATTTTCAAATTAAATACAAACAAAACTATAGAATCAATAAACTTCTAATTAGCAACATTTCTTCAACATAATAGATGAGTTGTTTTGGTATATCTAAAATGCTAATGAAGTTGAATATTTTGTGTTTCTTTGGTCCGACTAATTCTTTTGATTGTTAGCATAATATACCATCATTTGAGACATCATGATTACATTTATTTAAAACACTGATTCATTATTTAGATTAGCTAATCAATTTAAAAATGTACCATCAAAACACTATGCTGAAAAATAAAAATAGCTGCTTTTATGAATGTTAGTACAAGCAAAAACAAAATCCATATAAGATACCTACTCGTAAGAATATGCTGTAAAAACTAAGATACAGGTTCTTTTAATTTTACTATTCATGTATAACAATTTGTGACATAAAGTGATTCAATTATGTACTCAAATTGCTGTGAAATTATCTTTCATATACTATACCTTAAAGTCTTTAGGCTTTCACTGGAGTTTATGTCATTTATATGGTACATTTTATTTCTATTCTTTTTCTATTACCCCTCAACACTTGAAGAGGTACATTATTTTTATCATGCTATATTGTCTTCATCATGTCAAACCAAAATCTTAAGTTGTTAAGAGTAAGACAACATCTTGCTCTAGGAAAATGTATTTTAATAGTGAGAAAAACTTTTGACTTTGTGACTTGTCAAAGATTTTAACATGAATACAATAGGCATGGCATAATCATAATTTTGAATTTACGACAAGCTCACCTTAAGGCTGAAAGACATGCTTATTCCATATAAGCAGTTAACACCGTCTCTTTAGGGTCTTGTCTGGTGAGTCCATGATCATGAACACAGTTCTGAGTGCAGATGTGGCAATGCTATGACAACTCTCATTTCTAAGACTGGCATTCAGATGATCCACAGTATGCTGAAATTTTTCAGATTTTCAAATAAAAGAAGCACAACATTGCCTAACAGAACTCTTGGACCCTGGAGGATATAATTCTCTGTGTGTGTGTATATATGTATAGTTAGACATAAGCTAGTTCGGTCATGTTCACCCCATGGTTCTACTTACTAGTATTGTCCTGCCTTGAAATTGTCCTTTTGTACTTCTTTTCCAAGAGGACCACACACTGGGAAATTTCTCCAATAGAGGGGTCAAAAGCCATGGATGATGGCACATACTTGGAGCAGCAGTGGCATAAATACATTCAGCCCTATCAGCAGACAGACAGGCACCTTCCGACATATACCGATGGTCGAAATCCAACATAGATGTGAACTTCCCAGCCTGAGAACTTTATAAATCACCTTACACAGAGGGTAAGAGAAAGTGGCTCTCTTTCTTGACTTAAGGAAGAATTAGTGGAAATAAACATAGAGAGTTTCGGTTATAGCTGACAAAGTTTCTGGCAGAAACAATTATCAAGATAGGCTTGATGTGGTCAGGTTGTACAAAGGAGACTTTCCGGTAAGGAATGAATGCTGGGGAAGGGTTTAGAATCAACTTTCCTGAAGGTCTTTAAAGGTAGGATGAATTTCCACCTGTCCGGGGTGGGTGATGTAGAGCCTGTGCAAGGGGGAGGAAAAGGGATCAGAGCACCTTTCAAGGTCTTTTCTAGTTCCATTATTCTGTAATTCCTCTACCACTTGAAATAAAAAAGGTGAGACTCTGAATGCGTTTTGGGAAACTGGAAGGTCCTGAGGGGCTCTGCCCGTTCTTATAGGTGATGTATTTTCCTACGTGGTGGGAAGTCCCTCAAATTATAGAAAGGCCTTTGTATTTGGTCTCTTATAAACACCAGTTTATAACTTTTCTGTAGCCAATGAGTACAACAAAATGCTTGTGGTCAAATAAAAAGGTATTAAGGATAGAATGGAAAACTTCAACATACTATAGGAAAAGCCATGCTAAGTCCACTTCAGAATTACTAGAATAGTTCTGGTTACTATACCTCCAGGCCAGAGGGAAACTCACTGAGAGAGAGTGAAGTAGAAAGGCCAGATTATCAGTCCAGAAATAGGAAGCCTTCAAGGACAAGATTGAATTCTGTAAATTCATGAAGAACAGAGGTAGAGTCAACACAGACTTATGACTAAACCTAGCACACAAGTATTTGGGGGACCTTCCCTTAATTTGGAAGAGACAAATTTGCTACTATTCACAGAAGGCATGCATTTCTTACAAGAAATAAATCCCTGGAACTCCTTTTCCTATAATTAGTAATATGAAGATTTTAAAAGCTTAAATAAATTAATTGGTGGTAGAAACACAAATTGTCATTAAGGAATGTTGGGATTTTTAACCATCTGATGTCAGCAGTGAGAACAATTGCACCATCTCACCATGTACTCCTTGCACCATTATCATAAGAAAACAGTGCCCTGGGCTGGGTAGACCTTTGGTTACTGAAGTGACCTAAGAGACCACAAACAAAGAGGCTGACCTCCATCTCCAGGGAAGTTGCATGGATTTAAAGCAGACTGAAGTCTTTTTCAATCTAAAGAAATAACTATTTGCAAGTTATTGGTTTTATGCCAAACAAATGAAGGTCGCATATTGCATGGTATTTCACAAGGCCAAAAGTAGGCCTTAAGTGCTTAAGAACGCTTCCTATTTTGTCCTTCCTCTAAGTATTTATAATTCACTAAAGATCATTCCCCTAAATGCCTTTTGAATTACATTTAATAAGCCTTCATTTATTCATAGCAAACATTTATTGAATGCCGATATATCTATTTTGGGTTATAAGCATTAATAAAACAATTCCTGCCCTCAAGGAGCTCACCATCAAATGGATAAATTACTGTAAAGAGTAGTGAGGGCTATGTACAAAAAGATACTCTGTTCTCATCCCCTGAGCAGTGACAGTTTCTGGGCACACGCACTGGAAAGTCACCACTGCAGACACCTAAGATTCCTTGCCTAATGGCTTTCCAGGTGGCCAAAGCATGTTCAACTCAATGACCTGGCAGGCCAAAGTCTGGGGGAGTTAACAGCCCTGGGAGCCCACAGGGTTGGTAAATTATTATTTCAGCTTCTTCCTCACTCCAGCAGATCAGGGGGAACTAAAATACATGCTAAAAAATGACCAAGGATGAGAACCTGGTGAGTCTCATATTTAAGGGGGGGTTGGTGGAAGAAGGAACTATTAAAGGAGACAAAAAAGAATGATCAACTAGTTTTGGATACTAATAAAAAAGAGTTTTAAAAAGTAGGCAAAGCCTACTTTCTCCAGTTCTGGAGAGAGGTCAAGCTGGATGAGAATTAAGAACAGGCTTTTAACTTGAACAGTTAGTTAAGAGATCATTGGTTTCCTTGGACAACACTAGTAGAATGGCTGTTTGAAAGGTTGAGTAAAGAATGAGAGTTGAGAAAGTAAACTGTTATGAAAATTCCCAATGAAATTTGTGCATTTAAGTCAGTGGTACAACTTGATTATTCAGCATCTTGGTACTTACAAAAATGTTTTGCATTTATTGTACCATGTAATCATCACGACCTATGAAGTAGATGGGGTGGTTGCTATCCGTTCCCAATTTCTATGGAGGGGTAGACCATAGAAAACAGATAATGTTGAGTTAAATATATATATATATTGCTGGCTATTATTTTAATCACATTGTGCATTTGTTTTTTTCCTAGTAATTAGGATACTGTTTAATGTCAATGAGCTGCTAAAATACTTAAGAATGAAATGATACGATATTTGAGATTGCTTCCAAATCATTTGAGTAAAGGGCAATGGGCTTCACATGAGGGGTGAGTCCAGGGCTTGGCAAATTATGGGGCTCCAGGGGTTAAGGGACATGTCAGGGCTTAGGGCCCCAGGGCTGAAATCTAGAGACATTGCATGGTAGGTACATCCAGAGAAGTATCATTTAGGACTGGTTGGTAAACATGGGTCAAAGATCAGAGTGAAGAATCAAAACACAGAGACAGTTGTTAAGAGCACATCCAGTTAAGAAGTAATGGAGCAGGAGTCAGAAATTCTAAAATAGTGGTGGGGAATGGAAGGCTGAAGAAATGGGGATGGATCTTTATGCCATCCCAAGAGATGAAAGCAGTGGTTAGCCCTGGCTGCACATTAAAATCCCTTAGGGAGTTTAAAAATACATCCATCCTGCACCCAACCCCGAGATTTTGATGGTGTTAAAAAAAAAACACTCTTCAGGATTGAGAGCCACTGAATTACAATGTTGGCTGGCACATTCCCAAATTGCTGTGAAGATGATTTATGTAATGTGCTATGCTCATAGTAGGTACACAACAAATTTCCGTTCCTCTTCATCCTTTTTTTCCCTTCTACATTATTTAAATATAATAGAAATGGATTTCCTTTTCAACCACATGCCATATGTTCTACAAGCCTTGCAAAAAAAATTTGTCCTTATTTTTCAAAATTGTGACCTATGAGATCACTGCAAAAGAAATCATTTTTTAGCCATCATTTTATTTATTTTGCCAAAATTGCACTTTTGAGTCTATTGTTGGCAGGGGCTGTAGCATCTTTTTAAAGCATATGGCATAGTCGACACTGTCCTTACGGAAACCTGATATAAAACTTTCTATCCTGCTTTGATATTGATTTAATATCAGAAGACCATTTTCTCCTCATCTCAACCAGAAGCTAAAAGGAACTTGAGGAAGGACATTTCCTGAGCAAGGTATTGCCCACCTAACCTAAAATAAAAGACAAGTTTTCCCTTTCATCTGAAATTTTCTGCTGCTTATGAAACTATATGTTAAGGATTCTAAATGAAAACAGATAAATCTGAAAGGCACTTTTTGCTTATTTAATTTATGCTTAATTCTTCACTTATAATTATCCTCAGTAGAGAGAACCTAGTTCACATTGATTAAAGCAGGATCTCTCTGTAAAAGTATTAGTAGCTATAAATATGTTAGCACTATTATTGCTTTCCCTCCAATACTTCACCTCTTATCTCTTTCCTCCTTTTAGAGTTGGTCAGGCTTCCAGTGCCAAGTTAAATAGAAGCAATGATTGTGAGCATCTTCATTTTATTCCCAATCTTAAAGAAAGTATTTAGGTAAATATTCTATAGAAATATTTCCTTTCAGAATATATTTAATAATATATTTAAATGTTTGGTTTAGGGTTTTGGTGCATATACTCTCTTTTTGATTGAGGTAAAATGATTTACATATAGTTTATTATTTAATATTTGTGACACATGTGTATGCCTATACTACTGTGTTGACTTGAAAGGATTATATGCCATAGAAAAGCCATGTCTCAATCCTAATCCCATCATGCAGAGGCAGGTTTTCTTTTAATCCCTATGCAGCACTTTAGGTTGGAGACTTGATTAGATTATCTCCATGGAGATGTGACTCACCCAATTGTGGGTATTAATTAGAGGGGGATATAACTCCACCCATCCCAGGTGGATCTTGATTAGTTTGCTGGAATCCTTTGAAAGAGGAAGCATTTTGGAGAGAGAGGAAAGAGCCACAGGATTGCAAGAGATCCTTGAGAGATGAGAGAGCCCATGCAGCCAGAGACCTTTGGAGATGAAGAAGGAAAACGCCTCTGGGGGAGCTTCATGAAACAAGAATCCTGGAAAGAAAACTAGCAGAAGTCGCCATGTGCCTTTCCGGCTGAGAGAGAAACCCTGAACATCATCCAGCTTTCTTGAGTGAAGGTAACTCAACTCTTGTTGGTGCCTTAAACTGGACATTTACATAGACTTGCTTTAGTTTGGACATTTTCACAGTCTTTGAACTGTAAACTAGCAACTTATTAAATTCCTGTTTGTAAAAGCCATTTCACTTCTGCTATTTTACATTCTGGCAGCTAGCAAATTAGAACAGCCACCAACACTCCAATCGATATACAGCACGTTTCCGGGCACACAGGTGATTCAGTGGTAGAATGCTCACCTTCCATGTGGGAGACCTGGGTTCGATTCCCAGATCGCGCACCCCCCCCCCCCCAAAAAAAAAGAAATAGTATAATTTGGGCCGTGCAATGGTGGCTCAATGGCAGAATTCTCGCCTGCTGTGCCGGAGACCCGGGTTTGAAGTCCAATCCCCCATTGTCGTCAACAGCTATGATTTTGATCACTGTTGATTAAAATTGTTTCCTTTTCAAACTCAAATGAAATGAATCACAATACTATGTTCGTTGTTTTTAGTCAACATAATGTTTTCAGATTCAGCCATGTTTTTTATGTTCCAGTAGTTCTTCTTCTCTTCTTTTTTTTAAGTTCTGAGTAGACGTCCATTGTACGATTATACCACAATTTTTTTTTTTTACTTGTGTCTCTTGTTGATGGATATTTGAGTTGTTTTCAGTTTGGGGCTGCTGTAAGTAAAACTGCTCTAAATATTAGTGTGCAAGTTTTTTTGTGGGCATGCATTTTCATTTCTCTGGGAGGAGAGTCGCTAAGCCATAGGGAAGGTAGATGTTTTGCTTTATAAGAAACTGTCACTCAGTTTTCCAGGCAGTTACACCATTTACAAGTAAGAGTTCTAGCTGATCCACATCCTTTGCTAACATTTGTGTTAGTCTTTTAAACTTTAGTTATTCTGGTGGGTGTAAAGTGGCATCACATTTTGATTTTAATTTGCATTTTCCTGATGCTAAATGATGCTGAGCACATTTACATGCCCTTTTTCATATTCGTATATCTTTCTTTGTGAAGCATCTCTTCAAATCTTTCATCCATTTTTTTTTTGGGGTTGTCTTCTATTGTTGATTTGAAGAGGAGCATTAAAAATTTTGAAAACAATTTCTTTGTCAGATATGTGTATTATGGGCATTTTCTCCTTGCTTATCATTTACCTTTAGATTTTCTTAAGGGAATGTTTTGATGTGTCTTATCTATGTATCCCCAGGTCACAAATACGTTTTCATGTTTTATTCTGGAAAGCTTTACAGTTTACTTAGAAATATAATTCAACTTAAATTATTTTTTCTTAAAGTAACTTCTTTGAATTAGGGATCAAGATAGAGGTTTTTTTTTTTTGCCATGTATTTATCCAGGCATTCCACATCTATTCATTGAAAAGACTTTGCTTATCCTCTTGAATTGCTTGGCTATCTTTTCCAAAAATCAATTGACTATAGATGTGTAGTTTACTTCTGTATCTTCTATTATGTTCCATTTATCTGTATATCTACCTTTACACCAAATACCACACTGTAGTGATTACTCTAGCTTTAGAGTAAGTCTTGAAATTTGTTAGTGTGGCTATTCAACTTTTACAAGATTTATTTACTGTTCTAAGTTTTTAATTTCCATACGAATCTTACAAATCAACTTGTCAATTTCTATAAAAAATTCCTATTGGGATTTTGATTGTGATTATGTTGAATATATAAGGGAGAACTGACATCTTAGCAATATTGAGTCTTCCAATCCATATGCATAATATAGCTCTCTGTTCATTTGGGTATTTTATAATTTCTTTCAGCACCGTTTCATAATCTTCAATGTGGAGATATTAAACCTCTTTTGTTATATATATAACTAAGTATTTTATTTATTTTTAGTATTATCATAGGAAATACATTTCTTTTCCAACTGTTGCTGTTGCTACTATATAAAAATATTATTTTTTTAATTTTGAAGAACTTTTATTTTGAAATAATTTAAGATGCATGAAGCTTCAGAAATAGTTTGGAGATTTATGTATCCTTCACTCTGCTTTCTCCAATGATAACATCTTATATAACCATATTTCATTATCAAAAACAGGACATTGGGCCACGGTGGCTCAGCACGCAAGAGTGCTTGCCTGCCATGCCAGAGGGCCCTGGTTCGATTCCCGGTGCCTGCCCAGGTTAAAAAAAACAAACAAAAAAACAAACAAAAACAGGACATTGACATTGGTGCAATGGTAGTATATAAACTATAATCTTTATTTGAATTTCATCAGTTTTCACAAGTTCTTAGATTTTTTGGTGTAAAATATTATGTAAGTTAATCATATAGATAAATGTCAACATTACCACTTGATTTTTTACATTGATCTTATGCCATTTTGCTAATTTCACTTATTAGTTTTTGAAGATTTTTTTTGGTTAGCTAGTATTTTCTACATAAATAATTATATCATCTGTGAATAAAGACAGTTTCATTTCTTCTCTATTTTTGTGAGCTCTAAATTCCAATGAAGATTTAATCTTCAGAGCCCTTGCAATGCAAGTCTGGTCTGCTTCATATTTTGGCAACTTGGGACATTTTTATAAGAATGTATTCATTTCATAATTAGAGAAAGGAGATCCTGATACAGACAAATATTTTATATATCATGTGTTAGAATGTAAGAGCTCAAAAGCCAAGTAAATACCACAGTCAAAAATAATAATAAGCAGTTAAAGACAGGAAAAGAGTGGTGGTCCTCATTTTAGAGAAGGAGATGAGGCCATGCAACTTAAACTCCAGGTGGCAAAGTTTGCCGACACGTGGCCTCTTTGTGCCCAGTTGGTTCTGATATAGTCATCTCAAAGGTACTACCTGGCATCTGAGAGTGTTTTTCCAGCACTCCAATTTGGATTCAAATGTAGTACTTCTGGCTGTGAAACCAGAAGGCTGTCTTTGAGAAAGTAAGACACAAGAGAACACAATTGTAATCAATGAATTAATTATTTTTTTAAACATGGTCAGAAAAATTTTAATTATACATGTATGAGTCTCATTTGTGACACATTATATTTCTACTCATAATGGTGCTCTGGAGACTGGATTAGTTTATAACGTATCTAAAACTATCTCTGCTGAGTCAATAAAGCTGTAGGAACCTTGCCTTTTCTTATCAACTACTACTATTAAAATAATTTTATATGTTTAGGGCTTTTGCTACTTTTCACTTTACTTTGGATCAATTTTTAATACATGAAATAATGCTATATACATTTACATATAATGCTAAATTAACTTTCATTTAAAAATATACAACATGATTTAAATAAATCTCTGTTGATCTTTTAAATGTAATCTTGTTAAAACTTATATATTGAAATCTACTTAAAGACATTCCATAAGCTCTTTTGCAGCTACCATTTTTTAGGGGGGGCGGGGAGGGATGTGTGGCCCGGGAATAGCCCTGGGTCTCCCGCATGGAAGGCGAGCATTCTACCACTGAACCACCTGTGCACCTGCAGCTACCATTTTTAAATACTTACCAGATAGTTGGCAAACATCAACTCACGGAATCCTCTCAAAATCCTGCAAGATGAATATGTGCATCGCTATTTCAGAGATAAGAAAACCCAAGTTCAAAGCAGTAACTTGCCCAAGGTCAAATTCCTAGTAGTAGGATTTGAACCCAAGTCTTTCTAAAGCACTTTGGAATACTCTTTACTGCCTCCTACTTTTCTTACTGATGACAGTGAAATGGTCTTACTGTCGTTCTGAAAAATGAGACAGAACATTCTAATAGCTTTACTAGGTAAGACAATGACTATGGACCAGAGTAGAAGAGGCTCAGTAGAAGTATTAGAATTCTATTAATAATCGAATTGTTCATGAACCTATTCTCTAAAACCAGTTATGATCAAGCTTCCATACCCAAGTCTTAGAGTAGCCATTTGGCCCCAGTGGCCTGCAGAGGGCAGCACAAGGCTGGCTCAAGGAGGACAGATCACTGGAGTAAGGGAATTACCTTGCTGAGCTCTCATAATTACCTTGCTGTAAGTACAGCTCTGGTCCCAGAGAAGCAGGAGGTGCTTTTGAGTTCAAGTCATGAAGGGCTTAGTACGAGGGCTAACCTCAGATTCAGGGCAGGGATAGAGGACAGAAGAGAGGGTCCTTTTCCTCCCCTCTTGGTTTCTCCTCTGTTCTCAAATACAAATTTTCTCAAGTACCTCAATACACACAGTGATCCTGTCAGCAACTGGGAGATGAGTTTTTTCTGCATCAAATGCTATCTTCAAAAATACTTCTGTCTGTATTTTCTTTGGTACAAATTTCAAATGATTTTCATGAAACCACGTAAAGAATTATAAAGAACCTTAAATTTCAATACAACATAACAAGGATTTTTCTTTTCTTTTTTCTAAGGAAAGAGGGCTCACTGAGAAGAAAAAATGCTGCTTAAAAAACTGAAATAGCAGCCACTTGGCATAATAGAAATCAACCGATGAAGACTTCTTTATATACAATTTTATATTGAGTTTTTAATCTCCTAGTTTACTGATAAAGTGTTAAAATGAGAAAGACTAATGAGTTTTTACAACCCATGATTATTGAAATAGAGGTTCTTAAATTCTTATTGGTAATTTTACTTTCTATTAGAAAGTGATTATTAGTTAGTGAACTATGGTAGCCTGGAAGAGGCACAGGTTCTAGTCTCTGGCCATTTACTGCCATGTGCTTAGGCAAAGTACACACACATCTTCTCTGGGCTTCATTCTCCTCGTTTCTAAAAAAGATCATAAACCTTGCATCAGATATTTGGTAAGGAAAATGGGCTCATCTTTTCCTCTTCTTTCAGGGTATAAAATAATCCAAATGGATACTCATTGTTGTTAAAAAGAACTTGTTTGTACAGAGGTTTATTAAATATAATCATCTTCACGGTACTCCGTGTTATCTATTTTATTGACAAACCACAATTTAGAGAGGTGATGTGACTTTACAATGGTCATGCAGATGCCAAATGGCTGAACCAGAACTTAAAACCCTCATCTTCGCCTCCAAATCCTGTTTCCTTTCTTCTTGGCCATACTACCTGGTCAAATTTGTGAAGGGAAATGTGGAGGTATAAGCACTGAAAATGCATCTCACGTGGGGGAAGGGGGAAGAGGTGGAGTTGTTTCCAAATGGCTCTAACTTTTTAATGAGATTGGTGCTAGAGAACCTCATCTTTAAGCAAGTATTTTTTGATAAAGACTTAGAATGATTTTCTACTCCAAATTGACAGCTTTACAAATGGACTTAAGCCAACGGTTTGGATTCAAAGTTGTATATAGAATGAGTTTAATGCCATTGAAAATTTAGTATATGATATTGAAAATTTTGAAAATGAACTGAATGTCCAAGAACTTGAATAGAAATTAATTATGTAAATTGTGGTATATCCATAAGACAATATTATGGACTCATTAATAATTGAAGTTTAGTTTATTTGATGATATAGAAAAATATGAGATAAAATATTGAGTGTAAAAGGAGGTTACGAAATAGTGTGTATAGTACAATTATATGTGCATATATATATGTACACACACATATATACATGCACACAGGAAAAGACCAGGTGTATACATCTTAAAACATTAATAGTGGTTATCCCTGTAGCTGCATTCATGCTTGATCTTTATCCATTAAGTGATTTTTTTTTGTGGTTTCCTAATTTTTCAGAGTACATTTGTTATCTTGGAAGCAGAAAAGCTGTTTTATTTAAAAGACTGTATACGTATAACATTGCCAATAAAATAATAAATAATTTTGAGATCTAGCTATCTATAATATATATATATATATATATATATATATAGAGAGAGAGAGAGAGAGAGAGAGAGGGAGAGAGAGAGAGAGAGATATTTATCTCAGAGAGAGAGAGTGTGTGTGTCTTCCAAACCAAAAGTGCTAAAAGAAGACTTTGGAAATACAGAAAGAAGGTATGAATTGAAAATAAAAAGCCATCCTGGGTATACACTAAGGAAAATGGAGTAGAACCTAATAAGACTCTGGGAGATCAAATTGGAGCTAAGCATTGGAATTTGATTGAATAGTTTTCTTATAGGACAATGGTGAATACATTCGTTTATCACTAGAACGCTTTATGAAATTCTGCAAATAAAGCTTAATCAGTGACTTTTTGCCTGGAGTTCTGATATAGGATCCCAGGGAGAATTATGAATGTGAGTAGAGAATGTGGGCATTTTTGCAAGTACAATAAGAGAATTGTGGAGTCAGTTTGGAGCAGAACAAGCGAAACAAAATGTCCAATATCAAGTGAGCAAAATCAATCTCTTATCTTTTTCTCCCTCTGTCCGTGTTCTTTCCTTACTTCTTACCTGCTTTGCTTTCCTTTATTTCTGTATATGTTAACTTTGGTCCCATTCTGTAAACCAAAGATTAGAAATTGTGTGATAAATTCATGGATGTTATTACATTTGGGATTATGTTAAATCTTATAATATTCTGGGTATAAAAAAGCAAAACAAAGCAAAATCTACCAAATACAGAGAACTAGTAATTAAATACAATATTGGGAAAGAGTAAGGTCTTACCCAGTTTTCTCTGGAGTAAATTCTAAAACAATCTACTTTTAACACAAAAACAGCCTTGGAAACCACAAATAAAATGTAGCACCCCTTCATATCATTCAAATCTGTGATCTCTGATGGAGGAACATGAAGTATAATTGTGAGGCTCAGTCTAGTTTTATGGGACATGATCCATTTGGTTCTTTCAACAACAATCTGAAATTAATAAAGTACTGCAGTTTCCACTTCTGAGAAAGCTGACTAGGAGGCATTAAATGGTTTGCCCTTGGAAGCGGCACAGCCAGGCTTCAAATCCCTGTCTCTTGGTTTCAGTGTTCCTTCTGTATTTTATTAGTTTTACTGGTTTTAAACTGTAAACTGAGTCTGCACACAATGAGACTTTAGGATGAGGATCATGTCTTGGGAATAACTATAGGGTAATTTTGTATTTATATCATACACTGAATGTTAATGTTAGCTGGGAATCTTGTAAAAAATATAATTTGTGTGAAAGAGTTAATGTGTCAAACCCAAGGGAATTATCTTGGTTTGATTCTGCAGCACATATCATACACATTCCCCTTGTATATTCCAGCTGTATCTTTATAAATACTTTTAAGTTAATTTTATGTATGATGAAAAAAACATTAGTGCTTGTGCTTGAGAGGTCACCAGCCCACTCAATTGTTCTGTGAGGCACATCAAATATAAAAGCATGACAAAGAACAAATGCTATTCTCTCCTATGCAGAGACTAACTGAATTCTGCTGCCGCCGAGGTAATTTAATAATATATATTTATAGAACTAAATGGCCCATCTGGTCATCATGTGCTTCAAATCAATCACTGAGTACAATGAAAAAAAAAAAAGGGGGACTATTCAAAATGGCTTTTGAGACCAATTGGTCAAATTGGTCATTTGACCAACGTGGAAATGTTTGTACGGTTTGCAGACAAACAAGACCCTTTCTCGGCATTATTATCTTGTGAGAAGCACTTGTTCAAGCAGAAGAGGAAGAAGCACTTTAATCATCCAGAAAACGAATTATTTTCTTTCTTTAAAATGTCTAACTGGATTTCTCCTTTGAAGTTTGTCTCTAATGCCTTAGGATGAAAGAGCTGAAGACATTGAGAGAAGTAATCAAAATATATTAAGCAATCAAAAATGTCTTTAATTGAGAGGCATTTTTGCATAGCCGAGAAGCAATAGTATGAGGGTCTTAAAATCTGGATTTCAGTTCTGGGTCTGCCTTTAGCTATGTGTTCTTGGACAAGTTACTATGATTCTGAATTGCAGTTTCTGTATGTTTAAATTGGGGAGAACAAGACTGACCTTAAGTTGTGATGATTAGAGGTAAATGGCAGCCACTATAATTTATGTAAAAATAGCGTTTATGTAAAAGATGATTATAGTCACATAATGAGAAGTGCGTGGGACCATAACTTCGAGGACGCAGCATTCCCTGTGCTGGCTCTGAGGAGCTTGTAGTGTCAGAATAGAGATCGTGGGATTCTCAGAAGCTCAACAGACTATAGGCTGAATAGTAATATCCCATCGCCTGCTGGGGAAAAAAAAATCAGTGTTCAGAGCTTAACCTGGCCCAGAAAAAGGCTTTAACATTGACCTTGACCAGCCTCATGTGCCTGGAAATAAGTGAGATGGAGGGGGGTGGACAGTATGGAGATATACCAGTTAGGAAGTCAGCTGCTGCTATCATCTTCAGCTTGGTTGGTTTTTATTTTTCTTCCCGCAGGAGAGCGGGCACCTGGAATTAAACCCGGTGTCTCTGGCATGGTAAGCGAAAACTCTGCCACTGAGCCACAGCCGCACTAGTTTTCAAGCTGTTTTTAAAGGTATTATCTTGTCCTTTATCCTCCAAACAGATCATAACCAGACTCCTGGGCAACCCATGTCAACCTCAGAATTCTACATTGCAGAGGTTATATATCACCTAGAAGAAAGCCAACATTCTTCATCATTCACTTTCACATCTTACCTCATTTTACAGCTCCTTTTAGAGTTGAGAAAACTATAAAAAGTCTTCATCATTATGAGAGCGTCTGAGGAATCATATAGAACATACCTTAGGACAGACAGGAAGCTGGAGCCTGGGTCCATGACTTCCAGGCCCTGTTGGGTGGAGGGGGAGGGAGCCCTTGGGGGCATTAACTCCCCTCACTGCTCCAGGCTTCTCCGCACATGGCTTCAGAGAAAGCAGAGAGATAGATGCCATGTGGGTCACTGGCCACGAGGCCAGGAAATTCACCAGAGTTGCACCAGAAACACAGGGGTCAAAGGGCCATGGCGTGTGCATAACAACTGTCCACCATACTTTCAATTATTGAATATGTAAGAAAAATGTATTTAATGCATTTTCAGGAGATAAAAATGGCAATACATTTCCAAATTTTGTCCTATATTTTTATTCTAATATATATTCTGACAGTCAGTCTGGCATGTTATTCTGAGGGGAGGGGTCATATGGAATGAATGATGGAAAGACTGCATGATGTCAGATGCAACTTGTAGAAGATAAACATAATATTGCCACTTAACTATTAAGCTAAAAAATGAGCTTCCACAGGTCAGGGAAATGTCCAGTCCTGCTTTTAGACTCTGGCCAAGAACAAATTTTGGGGCACACTAGGCCCTCCATAAATATTGACAGACTGATATATGTATACTCTCTAAAACTTTATCCATTTTAGAGACACTTGGGGAACAGTTTTATTTATCTTAGAAGTTTGTAGTAAACTGATGTACCTTCAATTTTGTGGAAGGAAAAAGGCCAGAATAGGCATACATACCCATCAAAAACTAAAGACCAACAAGCCTAAATCTTGAAAAGGTTGTGGAGCAGCCAGAACTCTTTTACGTTGTTGTTGGGTATGTAAAATGAAATGCCCTCTTTGGAAAAATATCTGGCAGTTACACTAAGCATACCTTACTACATGACCTAGCAATTCTACACTTAGGTATTTACCCAAGAGAAACGAAAGTAAGTGTCCACAAAAAACACATTTGTACAAGAATATAAATAGCCACTTTTTTCATAATCGCCCCAACTGAAAGCAAAGTCTCCCCCAATAAGAGCATGGATTAAAAAAAGTGTTGTGGTCACAAAACGGAGTACTACTCAGCAGGAAAAAAGGAGGAGATGCCTTGCTGCATACAATAGCATGGATGAATCTCAAAAGCATTGGGCTTAAAAAAAAAAACAAAACAACCAAAACATTGGGTTGAATAAAAGTAAGTCTTAGACAAAGGAGCGCATTCTGTATGATTCCATTTATATGAAATTATAAGACACAAAACACTAATTTTTAGTAGAAAAAATTAGAATGGTGCTTCTGTGGGGTGGGGGTAGGGAGAGTGTGACGTGGCATATGGGAACTTTCTGGAGTCATGATAATGCTTGGTATCTTGACGGGGCTTGGATTACACAAGGGTATGCATTTATCAAAAATGAACTTTGTAAATTTTACCTTGAAATAAAAAAATACTAAAGAAAATTGAACAAAAAGAGTAAGTAACTATCAAATAAGTATGCTTTTATTACTTTGTATTATTATATGTCATTATTATGTTATTCACATTGAAGTATTGCGGGAGGGCCTTCTAAGCCTTTTGCTCCTCCCCCTCCGGGGGCATCCTTCAATCACTTCTTCTTCCATCCCCCTAACCATTCTGCCATCAAAGCCTAACAAAGTATTGGTTAATTGTTAAGTTAGTGTGATAAATGTTTTATGTCTGTTTAATTAATAATTAATGTATTCGGTGTGTGCTCTATGCAAGATTTAAAGCCCTGGCCTAAATTTGTCTGTGACTATACTCCTTAAAGATGAGTAATCCAACAATTAATTAATATTTAATGAAGTTAAGTAAGCCTGTTTAAATGCTAGCTGGTGTGTTACCTGGTTGTAGTAGGAGTTAATGTCTGTTTTAAGTGGTTATGCCTGTTTATTATCTAGTGTGTTCAGTCTAGTTATTAATTAATGTGTCCCTGCATTTATATTGATCAAATGTTCATAACAGGTTACTAATTATGAAATTATCTTAAAAGAAAAAACTTTAGGCTGTGTTAAAAATTAAAAAGAGGGCCACGGTGGCTCAGCAGCAAAGGACCCGGGTTCGATTTCCGGTGCCTGCCCATGTAAAAAAAAAAAGAAAAAAAAATTAAAAAGAATTTGGTTATAAGTCTATAAAAAGTTTTGTTTCTATAGCATAATCTGGCCTCACTATGGTTTAAAATAAAAATACTACTATTGAAGTTAAAGATATTACAGTTAAGAGCTTTCTGCAAATTAAAAATAAAAATGAGATGAAATAACATATTCAATCCTTTATTTGTTCCTGTAAAAAATATTTCTATGCTTCTGTTTTTCTTTTAAAATAAATTTCCTATTTATATCTGTATGAATTTTCAATGTATAGTTTCATACCCCTAAATAATAAGAGCAAATTAATTAAAAATCCTTAACGAGCTCTATTTAAACTGCTTAAAGATGATTAGGTGCCTAAATGAATATATAAATTAATATTTCTAAAATTAAAGAAAAAACTCTGGTGACAAGATTAAAAACTTTAGTCTTATAATTACTGTAAACAAAGGGGGACATTAAAAACTGCCCCTAGGATTTCCCTCCTACTCCTGAAATTTCCCTAAGACAGCAGAAACTGCCAGGGAGCTGCCTCTGGAGGAGGTGACAAGGTTTTCTGATAGTCCAGGTTACAACTTTTAATAAAATAAATCTAATGGTTACAAATGGTTAAAAAGAAAATCATAAAAACTCTTGAAATTCCATGGACCTTACCTAAAACTTTCAAACCCAATGCCTAATATTCTCTGTCTGTGCAACCAATTAAAAGTTTTCTTAGATTTAAACTTGGGACAAATTCAATGAGCTCAGTATAGTTCCCAGAACTTAATAGTCAATGTACTTTTAAAGTTCTTCATAATTTTAGAATATTATAAAAACAATAGAAGAATTGAATAATGAATCTTTTAATTGAACAAATGCAATTTTATTCTGCTTAAGTATATTCTCCTTAAATTTAAATAAACTTACTAACAAATAAACTAACATTATAAATATATTCTCAAAATTCCTCTTAAAATAACCTAACAGGTTGCATAAACTGAGCAATGTACCTAGAAATAATAACACTTATATAAGGTATAATAAAATTAAAAATATGCTAATGTTTCAAATATTCTATTTAAGAAATCAATTAAGTTTAATAAAAATATAAATAAATTTTTTCTAGCTATAAATCCCTTAAATATCAAAAAACTAATTATAATTATATTTTAAACTTAGGGCTTTCCTAACCTCTGAAGGTAATGCTAAATTGGACTGAAAAATTTTAAATATATTATAAATATATTTTTAAAATAAAATAATCATTAGTGTGTTTTTAGTCTAAAGTATATACATGCCTGGCTATGTTCTAAACTTAAGCATAAATTTCTTCCTTCATTTTATAAATCTCTGTCCCTTCTTCCCTTCATAAATACTGTTATTGAAAAAAGTATGCAAGTTCAAAAGCTTTATAAATATGTTATCAAATTTATTTCTGATTATATACTGTCTGGACAAATTAAAACTATAGTTGTAATAAATACAAAAGGTAATAGAGAGTTTCAAAAAGTGAATCTAGTTTATTGTAGTCATTGTGGACTACAAATCCTGAATAGATAAAAAAACGTAATAAAGAGTTAGAGGGACTGAATTTTGCTATAATCATTTAAAATTATAAATCCTGAATAATTATAGAGGCACAAAGAAGGAGTTTATGCAAGTGGCTTCTGTCTGTCATAAAATAATTATAGAGAGTTATAAAGAAGGAGTTTATGAGGATGGATTCTGTCTATCATAATCAGTGCTAACCAAGGTTTAATAAGTCTGTTGATAATATATTTCAAAAAAAGGAAAGCTTTTGTTTTAAGCTAAGTATTCATACAAAACTAAAGTTTTCTCTGTGTTCTATTAACATGGATTATTAATATATTCTTAATGTAAAATATTAAAATTTTTTAATCTTAATCATCCAAATACTGTGTCTAAAATATTTTACATCAGAATAATATCCTTGTTAATGTTTATGCTGGCATTATCCTTTATTTCAAAACACATCTTCTCACTATTGTGAAAAAACTATTACAAATAATTTGTTCTTTTACCTTATATAAATAAGGTGCTAAAATAACCTACTGCATAAAAAGTATTTGGGAAATATTACAATGATTAAAATAATTTTTTTATCTTGTTACTAATTAAATTTAAATAAATAAAATATTCATATATTTAGACATTGTATAAATTTCTAAACATTTAACAGTACTTTCACTGTCAATGTTATATTCTAGTACTAATCTGTATAATATTAAGCAATGGTATAACGTTATTAATCATAGTTTTAGTTATTCTTTAAAAAGCTACAGATTAAAAAAAGTCAAATTATTAGCTACACTACTTTGCTGTAATACTTCTCTAAAACTATATGTGCTTGGGTGGTGCAATGGTGGCTCAGTGACAGAATTCTTGCCTGCCATGCCAGAGACCCGGGTTTGATACACAAAGCCTGTTTATGCCCCCAAAATTGTATATATATATATATATATATATATATATATACTCATCTAAAAAAAATGGATAAACATATATATATATATTATATTTTATCTGTTAGATAACATAACTCTGATAATGCGTAAAAATATAACAAAACAAAACCTCTGCTATAATTTCTTAATATAAAACAACTAATGTTTTTATTTCTGAAAAAGATTCATTTAAAATTACTTATAAAAATTAAAGCTTGGGCGGTCCACGGTTCTTCTCCCCTGCCATGCCAGAGATCCGGGTTTGATTCTCAGTGCCTGCCCATGCAAAAAATAAAATAAAATATAGCTCAAATTATAAGCATTAACTATTATCATTAAATTCTGAGGTACTCTACTCTTTGTATACCCTAGTAATTCCTTAAAATTTTAAGTGTCTGTGTGACATCTAAAACTGAAATTCAGTTCTCCAGCTCTG
Organism: Myrmecophaga tridactyla; assembly: GCA_004026745.1. Taxonomy (NCBI): domain Eukaryota; kingdom Metazoa; phylum Chordata; class Mammalia; order Pilosa; family Myrmecophagidae; genus Myrmecophaga; species Myrmecophaga tridactyla. The sequence continues at coordinate 6,227 of PVIY010012772.1, read as the reverse complement.
AAAGTTAGCATGGGTCCACACAGCAACGGTTAAAAAATAAACAAATTAAAAAATCAAACCCCAATTAAAGATATAATGAAACTGATCTGGTTAAAACCAAGGTAAATCAATATACAAGATGAAAATAATATTGTTTATATTTTAAAGCTTTAACTTTTGTATAAAATTTTTTAAAATGTGTATTTTGTTCAAAATTTGCACTAATTTAATCTATCTAGTTAATTAAACAAACTAATTCAGACTTATTTAATATAGAACCTGGAATAAGAAAGAAAATCTTAATATTTTATACATATTAATGTTTTATATTCTGCATTTTAGAGTTTTTTGGGGCAGAAAATGAAAAAATATCTACAAAGTCCCTTGAAAAACTAAAAAAATAACACTATTAAGAATTCCCCAGGTAGTCAAGGCCTCAATTTTAAAGCTTACCCATATAAAACTTAATTCTATAATAATAACTAAACCTACTTAAAATTAATGCCTAAAAGCCATCTTCAAAAAATCTCTGCTGTTGCTCAAATGTGGTCTCTCTCTAAGCCACACTCTGAACTTCCCTGCAATGTGGGACATAATTTCCAGGAGTATTAGCCTGGAACTGGCAGCATAATACATATCGGGCCCTGAAATCTCAAAGTATAGCTGGCCCTGGCACTATAGAACATAATAAGCTCCAAAGACGAAACTGGCCTTAACATCATGGATGAACTAACCAAAAGGGGGAAAAAATAAAGTTTCAATGGCTAAGAAATTTCAAATTGAGCCAAAAGTTTAAAGTTTATTCTGAAGGTTACTCTTATGCAAGCTTTAGCCAAATATTGCAAACTGCCACAATACAGCGAACTCCAACCAGCAGTGTTCCTATAAACCCTAAAAATATCTAGCGCTCTATAGAATTTTATTTATTAAGTTTGGTTTTCAAAAACTTAATACCTCCAAATTGTTCCAATGCCTTAAAAAATAACAACTAGTTTCATCATTCATCCCTTTGCCTTTCTTTCAAAATTTCTTTCATTCTTCTCCACCCCTTTATAAGCTAAACTGCTCTCCCTCATCAGGCCCTTAATTATCTCCTATTAATTTTCCTCCCAACCCCCTGCCTCTTACAATGTCTGTCTAGCTTTATTCACAGGTCAATAACAACCATGACCAACCAGCAAAATCCTAAAAACATACTTCTGCTACTGCTCCTGTCACAGCAAAAACATCTCTCTCAACCTGTTCCAAAAGAAAATGCCCAAAACCCCAATAATAATGCCCCCACTGAGCTCGGAGCAATTTCTTCCCTCTTTACTTCACCCAAACCCAGCCGGAAGTAGCTAAAAATAAAAACAAACAAACAAACAAAATCCACAATGCCCCTACTCCTTCACAAATTGCTTCAAGCTAAGCTAAGGCATTAACCAAAAACCCAACACCAGTTTCATTCAATTTTATTAAAAGGAAAAGGCAGCAATGTTAGGTCTCAGAAAAAGAATTCTAAGAGCAACAGGAACTCTGGATGCAGAGCCCCTCAACCCCCTCCTCAGTGTCCTTGGCAGGTCCAAGGATCCAGGTATGAACCAATTACCATACTGGCTGGTGTTAGAGCCATGAATGAAGACATCCCAGATAACTAGAAATATGGTCATAATCTGTCTCTCATATAACACCCTCCGCTATCAGTGTCTCACCCTGCCTGATCCACGCAGCTACACATCAAAGGAGACTCGTGTGTCAATACCCCAGCAATCTATCAGACCAGAAGTTAATCCCCCATCTAATCAGGGTACAACACACACCTAGTGGGCACCCTCCCTTCCCGGCATCACTGTCCGTTTGAAACACAGCCCCCAAAACAAAGAGCAGGAGCCATTTTTCTTTCCTTTTGCTGGCAGGTTTCGCTGGCTCCCGCCTGCCTCCTCTCTCCCTGCTTTCTCTCTCTTCAATAAACCTGTTAAGCTTTGACTCTCTGTCTTGTGTGAATTCCTTAGTGACTCCATGCCTAACAGATAGTAAGATGTTTATGGAGGAATCTAAGTGGTGGTTCCATAGATGCTCACTCTAAAATTCTGGCAACATTTTGGCTTGTTTGAAAATTTCATAATAATGTGTTGGATAAATATTAAAAGAGAAAGCAAAAGTAATTTTCAAAGAGGATATTTAAAAAAGCTTTTAAAAACAACATAAATTTCAAGGAGAAAGAAATGTTTAAAAAAGGATCTTTAGACTGTACTGTTTTTCCATTTTCCTAAAGATGGACAAGTCATTTCTTGGAAGCAGTAAATAGTACGTCTTCCCAAATAATGATAATTTCGTATCCATTAATTTTACCTATCCCTACAAGAGGAGGGAAATCGTTACATGGTAGTACCAAGTTGCAAAGTTGCCAAAGAGATAGAACAAAGCCCAGGAAAGTATGTTTTCTCAAATGCAAAAGGAGAAAATAGTTCAAGAAGGAGGAAACGTTCAATTGTTTCAAAGTCTGCAGGGAAGTAAATAAGGTGAGGATTGAAACGTTCCTTCCTAAGGTGAGGATTGAAACGTTCCTTCTGAATTTAGCCTCTTGGGGATGCTGGGTGAAATTAGGGGAGATTGTTCTGGTGCAGTAAAAGCCTTCAAAAGCCTTCTTCCTTCAAAAAAAAAAGTGGATCATTAAGGAGTGAGTAGAAAAATACTGAAATGGAAAGAGCGCACAGATGCCTCTTTCAAGAAGTTTGCTGGGAAACTGCAGAAAAGAGAAAGGTGGTTGCTTAAGAGCTGAGCCAAGCTGGACAGAAAGGAGTTAGATGAGAGAGAGAGCGACTGATTATAGGCATGCTTGGAAATATTCAGGTTCAGGGCCAGACCACTGCAGTGAAGTGAATATCACAATGGAGTGCATCACACAAATATTTTGGTTTCTTAAAGAAAATAAAATGTTTACACTGTACTGTAGTCTGTTAAGTGTATAATAGCATACTGTAATTAATATGTGGCATAGGGCATGAAGTGAGCAGATGCTGTTGGAAAAATGGCACTGATTGTCTTGCTCGATGCTGGATTGCCACAAACCTTCAATTTGTAAAAAAAAAAAAAATATATATATATATATATTTGTTAAACACCATAAAGTGAAGCGCAATAAAACAAGGTATGCCTGTGCTTAAAAGAGAAAAGGGATGCCAGAGGACCTGGATTCGATTCCCGGTGCCTGCCCATGTAAAAAAAAAAAAAAAAAAAACGAGAAAAGGGAACTCATTCCTGAGAAGAAGGAAGGGAAGAAGGACTCACACAAGCAGAGGGATTGGCCCAATATAAAAGGCAGCATGTCTCCGCTCTTGTTATGGGAGAGTAGGATGGACGCAGATGCAGATGGAATTTTACATTTATAGCAGGAAATTAAGAAAGATCCCATCTATCTCTATGTTTAGTATATAACTTGGTCATTCTCACAGAGGATGAGGTGGGAGGATTATGCTTCCTCATTTTGAGGAGAGCAGAAGCCCATGGGATTATGGGGTACAGCTGACAGTTTCTTTGAGGTCAAAATTATGACGTGCAGTGTGGCCATCTGATCTGTAGCTCTTGACTCAGGCCTGGAGAATGACGTCTCTCCCTCGGCCTCATGATACAGAGGTAAAAAGGGACACCTTGCATAGTTTTCAATAAAATGATCAAAATCAGAGGCCAAGATTTCTGAAAAAATAAACATCACCTTAGGAATCAATTATTTAATATCCTTTCTGTCTTTGGAAGCACACTGGTCTTTTTCTTTCTTTTTTACCACCAATTTACTTCTAATTATTTCAAACACAAATCCAGGAGACATTCTCAGTCTATTTTCTAACCAGAAAACGTGGACTTGAAGGTATTTACCATAGTTTGTCTTTAGATATAATCAGAAGACAATTAACTATCTCACAATTGTTTCTTTAAAAAAATTTTAATTATTATAGAAGTTGTGAATTTACAGAACAATTCAAGAATCACGTATAAAACACAGGATTCCAAAATACCACCCTATTTTTCTTAAAAATATTTTTGAGACATCTCCACATGCATACAGCCTAACCATATTATATAATCTCCACATGCATACAGCCTAACCATATTATATAATCTCCACATGCATACAGCCTAACCATATTATATAATCAATGGCTCACAGTATCAGCACATAGTTGTGTATTCTTTATCATGATCATTTTTAGAACATTTCCATAACTCCAGCAAAAGAAATAAAAAGGAAAAAAAGAATTCCTTTTTACCTCTGTATCATGAGGCCCATGGAGACGTCATTCTCCAGGCCTGAGTCAAGAGCTACAGATCAGATGGCCACACTGCATGTCATAACCTTGACCTCAAAGAAACTGCCAGCTATACCCCAAAGAATTCATACATCCCATACCCCTTGCCCCTCCCTCTCATTGACCACCAGTATTTCAACGTACTCAATTTTTACCTATTATATCCCCCTATTATTTATTTATTTTTAGCCTTATGTTTTTTTCACTCATCTGTCCATACCCTGGATAAAAGGAGCATCAGACACAACATTTTCACAATCACACAGAACACTGTAAAAGTTATATAGTTATACAGTCGTCTTTAAGAATCAAATCTATTGGAACATAGTTCAACATTTCAGGTACTTCCCCCTAGCCACTTCAATACACCATAAATTAAAAAGGGATATCTATATAATGCATAAGAATAATCTCCAGGATAACCTATCAACTCTTTGAAATCCCTCAGCCGCTGAGAATTTATCTTATCTCATTTTTCTCTTCCCACTTTTGGTCAAGAAGGCTTTCTCATTTCCATGATGCCAAGTCCTGTTTCATCCCTGGGAGTCAGATTTCACATTCCCAGGGAGTTTCACATCCCTGGGAGTCATGTCCCATGTAGGGGGGAGGGCAGTGAGCTCAACTGCCAAGATGGCTTAGAGAGAGAGGCCACATCTGAGCAACAAAGAGGTTCTCTGGGGGTAACTCTTATGCATAATTATCATTAGGCTTAGCTTCTCCTTTGCAGGCATAAGCTTCATAGGGGCAAGCCCCAAGATTTACAGCACAACTTATTTAATTGGTTGTCCCCACTGCTTGCGAAAATATCAAGAATTCCCCAGATAGGGAAGTTCAATATTTCCATCTTTTCCCCTAGTTCCCCAAGGGGACTTTAGAAATACTTTTTTAATCTCTGCTCAAATTACCTTGGGATGTATCAGGGCATCACACTAACCAGTACAAAGGAACAAGATCTCATGCCCTATTCAAGATTCTATGTAACTATGGTAGTCAAGTAAATTGACCATATGAGTTAAATGAGATAATATGCTACCCAAAATATAAATTTTGCACCAAATAAACATCTCTCCCTTTGGTCTCATATAGAAGTTGAAGTTTGAAAATATAGCCATATCATCCTTATTCTTATTTACCAGTATTCTTATTTACCTTAGTCCTATACAGATCAGCTTCATACATATCTCTAGATGAAGTCTGATCACTTTTTCAGCTTTTTTTTTTTCACAGTAACGTTGACTTTTATAGCTTTAATGCTCTAACTCGGTGTCTCAGGTGTCACATAAATACCCATAGTTTTAAGGAATGACCAGGTTATATAAAAATAGCTCAGTATCTCAGAATTTAGAAATATCAGTTACAACTCCTAAATATATGTGATTGCTCTAAGAGCTTAAAATCTAGGAACCATGATAATAAGCCCCAACCTAATAATCCATGGTCTCAGTTTCAATTCTCTGTTTGTATATTATAGCTAGTCCGTATGAGTGAGGCATAATAATATTTGTCTTTTTGTTTCTGATATTTCATTCAACATACTATCCTTAAGGTTCATTCAACTAGTTGCATGCCTCACAACTTCATTCCTTCTTGCAGCTGTTCAGTAGTCCATTGTACGTAAATGCTACAGATTCCCCTTCCATTCCTCAGTCGTTGTACCCTTAGGCCACCTCCATCCATTGGGAATCAGGAATACTACCACCATAAACACCAGTGTGCAAATGTCCATTCCTGTCCCCACTCGGATCCTCCAGGTACATACCTAGCAACAGGGTTGCAAGATGATTGACAACCCCAACCCTAGCCTCCTGTGAAACAACCACACTGCCCTACAGAGGGGCTGTGCCTCTACCAACAGTGAATAGATACATCTCCTTCTCCACATTTTCTTTAGCACTTGTTTCACTCTGTTAATTTTTAAACAATATATTTGCACATCGTACAATCCAGCCTAAGTAAACA
>PVIY010012771.1:48624-62220 GCA_004026745.1 Myrmecophaga tridactyla | reverse complement strand
AGAGGTTACCTTAACTCAAGAAAGGCCGATGGGTCTGGAACAGCTCTGTCAGCTGGGAAGTCATGTGGCTGGCATCTGCTTATCCCTTGCTTCTGGGCTCTGTTGTTTTCAATCTCTGTTCCTATGCAGGTTCCTCACTTTGCTTCTCTATGGCTGGCTTGTAGCTCTTTCCAGGCTCTGGCTTGCTTAACATCTCATGGTAATGTCTTCTGGGCTCCAAGAATCTCCAAACATACATGTCTCTGTTCTCTGAAGCAACTGTTCTCCAAGCATCTACATCTGTGCTTTCTGTTGACTCTTTGAGGCTCCTATCGTTTCTAACTCTCCAAAATGTTTCTTCTTTTAAAGGCTTCCAGTAAACTGATCAAGACCCACCTGGAATGGGTGGAGTCACATCTCCAGCTAATCAAAGGATCACACCAATTGGGTGCATCACATCTCTGTGTGAAAAAATCTAATCAAAAGTTTCTGCCCTACAGTATTGAATTAGGATTAGAAGAAATGGCTGGAAAATAAAACAGTAGGGTGGGCCAATGTGGCTCAGCAAGCAGAGTTCTTGCCTGCCATGCCAGAGACCCTGTTCAATTTCCAGTGCCTGCCCATGCCAAAAAGAAAAAAGAAGAAAGAAAAAAGAAATGGCTGCTTTCACAAGATTGAATCCGAATTGAAACATGGCTCTTCTGGGGGTATTTTCAAAACGGCACACATTCCCAATGTTTCTGAGTTGTCTCACATCTTTTCTTTGAATGCCGGTCTTGATGAAGTCAAGTATAGTTGTTTTCTATTGTTTGCAACCCCAGCACCCTGACATTTACTCTCCTTGTCAATGGGGAAAATGCTACAGGGTCTATGAATTTGGTACTAAAGTAGAAGTTGTCAAAGTTATGGGATACCTTCTGCAACCGGACTCATCCATGTCACTAGATATAGATATAGCAGCCACTTCTTCACTTACTGATTTCTTAGAAGGAATTTTTCGTTTTCCTTCTGACATTTTCTGTTCACTCCAATCCTCCCTAGACTCTTTCTGGTTCCCATCCACTTTGCTGTGCTAACAAAGAGGTCAGGAAGCCCCTTCCCTACCAGATTCTTTGGTAATTGTGTTATAGGAACAATTGGTTCCCTAATGACTATTTTTCCCTCTTCCTCTAGATTTTGTCTAGATATCAGGGAGCATGTCTTTTAGCGTTGAGAAGAAAGCTAGAAAGAACTTGAGTCTTGGATGATGGTGTCAAGCACCTGAATTAAGTAACCCTAGAAACATCCTATTTTGGATTTCTTGTAATGGGTTTAAGTTTTCATGTGAGTTATGTCACTTATAGTTGGGTTTTCTGTTCCACACAGTGAAGTGCATTCTAATAAATAATCACCAGATTATATTTCTCAGTGCTTACTCTTTTTTTAAATTCTTTTTTTTGTTGTGTTTTAGTGCTTACTCTTTTAAGCACTCTATTTAAAACATAATCTAAAGGATAACCTAAAGAGTAATTATTACTATTTTCATTTTATAAATGAGAAAACAAGCTCGTAAAGATTAAGCAACTTGGCGGGTGCAGCGCAGCTGTTGCCAAGTGACCAGAGACAGCTCTTGGCTCCTGTGGCACCAAAAGCCAGGAGTCTCTGAGCTGCCAGTCCGTGTTTTCCCCCTCACGGCCCCTCTCTCCCTTATCACCACAACGTGGCTGTGGCCACCACCTCTGACTCTGAGAATGAGCTGAGTCAGCTGGAATGACTTTTTTTTTTTGACTTGCTCATGCCAAACAGATGAGCAGTTGCAGATTATTATGTCTAAATTCCTTCTTCCTGTTTTGCTCAAACTGCCTAGCACCCAAGAAGGAGTATGCAAAAAAGGTAATGGAACTGTTCAAGAAAGTCAGTTAATGTAAAACAGCACATTAATAAATCAAAAGGGAAAAACTATATGATCATATCGATTGATGCTGAAGAAGCATTCAACAAAATTCAACATCCTTTTCTGATGAAAGCACTTCAGAAGGTAGGAATCAAAGGTCACTTGCTCAGAATGATAAAAAGCATATATGAAAAACCCATAGCCAGCATTGTTCTCAATGTTGAGAGGCTGAAAGCTTTCCCTCTAAGACTGGGAAGGAGGCAAGAATGCCCTCTGTCACCGCTAGTATTCAACATTGTATTAAATGTTCTAACTAGAGCAATCAGGCAGAAAAAAAAAAAAAAACTATCAGTATCCAAATTGGAAAGGGAGAAGTAAAACTTTCATTATTTGCAGATGACATGATATACTTGGAAAATCCTGAGAAAATTACAACAAAGAAACTTGAGCTGATGAGCAAATTCAGCAAGGTGGAAGCTTATAAAATTAATGTGCAAAAATCAGTAAGGTTTTTATACACAAACAATAACAAGGAGTCAATTAAGGAAAAAGTTCCATTCAAAATAGCAACTAAAAGAATCAAGTACTTAGGAATGAACTTAGCTAGGGATGTAAAGGACTTATACACAGAGAACTACATAGCATTGTTAAAAGAAATCAGAGAAGATCTGAATAGGTGGAAAGACGTTCCTTGCTCATGGATAGGAAGGTTAAATATAGTAAAGATGTCAATTCTACCCAAATTGATCTACAGATTCAATGCAATACCAATCAAAATTCTAACAACTTACTTTGAAGACTTGGAAAAGCTAGTTACCAAATCCATCTGGAAGGGAACGAGACTCCGGATAGCTTAAAGCATCCTAAGAAAGAAGAATGAAGTGGGAGGATTAATACTTTCTGATTCTAAAACTTATTTGACAGTGGTCAAAACAGCGTGGTACTGGCACAAAGACAGAAGTATTGACCAATGGAATTGAATTGAGAGTGCAGAAATAAATCACCAAATCTACGGTCAACTGATCTTTGACAAGGTCCCCAAATCCACTGAACTGGGACAAAATTCTTTTCAATAATGGACTTGGGGAGAACTAGATATCAATAGCAAAAAACAAAACAAAACAGAACAAACCAAACAAACAATGAAAGAGGACCCTTACCTTACACCATATATAAAAATTAACTCAATTGGACCAAACACTTAAACATAAGAACCAGTACCATATAGCTCCTAGAATAAAATGTAGGGAAACATCTTCAAGATCTAGCAATAGGAGGTGGCTTCCTAAACTTTACACCCAATGCACAAGCAACAACAAAAACAAAAATAGATAAAAGGGAACACTCCTCAAAATCAATGACTTTTGTGCCTCAAAAGACTTTGTCAAAAAGATGAAGAGGCAGGCAACTCAACGGGAGAAAATATTTGGAAATCACAAATCGGACAAAGGATGGAGATCCTGTATACACAAAGGAATAATACAACCCAACAACAAAAGAACAAGCAATCCAATTATAAAGTGGGCTAAGGATATGAATAGACATTTTTCTGAAGAACAAATACAGATGGCTAGAAAGCACATGAATAGACGCTCATTTTCATTAGTTATGAGGGAAATGCAGATCAAGACTACAATGAGATACTGCCTCACACCTATAAGAATGGCTGGTATTAAACAAGCAGGAAACTACAGATGTTGGAGAGGATGTGGAGAAATTGGGACACTTATGCACTGCTGGTGGGAATGTACAATGGCACAGCTGCTATGAAAGACAGTCTGGTGGTTCCTCAGAAAAATGAATATTAGTTGCCCTTTGACCCAGCAATACCACTACTCAGTATATACCCAGAAAAGCCAAAAGTAGTGACTCAAACAGATTTGCACACCGATGTTCATAGCGGCACTATTCACAATTGCTAAAAGATGGAAACAATCCAAGTGTCCATCAACAGATGAATGGATTAACAAAATGTGGTACATACATATGATGGAATATTATGTAGCAGTAAGACTAAATGATGTCCTGAAGCACATGTCAAGATGGATGAGCCTTGATGGCATAATGCTGAGTGAAATAAGCCAAACACAAAAGGATAGATACTGTATGATTCCACTTTTATGAACATGGTAAAGGTAAAGTCGGAGGTTTATAATATAGAATTTAGAGGACCTAGAGATACACAGAAGCTTGAGATGGGTGAATAGTCAGCTAATGAGGTTGAACTTAATTGTAAGCTAATAGATAGTAGTGAATGTGATTCACTAGTGGGTCTATAAATAATATTACAATATTGAAGGTGAACATGACTGAAAGGGGTGGTATAGACTCATGTGTACCACTGATTAACACTACAAATATAAATAAGTTCGTTCATGAGTTACTGCAAGATATGAATCTTGTACAAAGAGTGAATAATTTCAGAGTATAGAGGAAAATGCTATTGCATGCTATGGGATATGTTTAACAGGAAAACATCAACAGTACCACAGCGATACCAGGGGTATACAGTGGAGAGAGGAATGAGAATTAGGGGGAGGTTTGGATGATCTATTTGGTGAGGGTGTGTTTATTGGCTATCTTTCTCTTGGGAACAATGAAATGATCTAAAATTGAAAGTGTTGATGGACTGTTGACTTTGGACATTACACTTGAGGCCTAGTAGTTAGAGGTGGCTGAAAGATGCACTGACTGAGAAGTAGATTGGTGAATGATAGTGTAAACATATGATTGAATACAGTGCCAGAAATAAAAGAGCAAATATTCCATGATCTCATTTAGAAAATACATATAAGAAAACTAGGGCCTAGATTGTAAACTCTTGTAGCAGTCACATTTAGTCCAGAGTGGTAATTGTTATTTTTGGATTTTGAGAGGCTGTTTTATATATGTTTAACCTGGTATTCAGAAGTAAGATTGGTCTCCAGTGGCTTGGAGCAGCTAGAAGAAAAAACAGAAAATCATGGAACTGTAACACGTAACAAACTTTAAAATCTGTTCTATAACTATTTGTTAAAATGTACTTGGAAATTTATTGCTTTTTAAATATGTGTTATATTTCAATATAAAAAAGTGAAAAAAAAGATTAAGTAACTTAATCCACAATCTTATATCAGTCAAAATCCTAAGGAAAACAGATGCTTTGCTCAAATTAAGATAATTTGAGGAGAGTTTATTTACAAAGGGACTAATTACAAAGGTTTGGGTTGGAGTGCTGTAAGGGAGCCTTGAGGGCTCTGTGGCAGGAATCCAGAGCTAGCAACAGTGGAGCTGTTACCACCTCTAGACCAAAAGGCAAGGGTAGGGAGAGGTACCTGAAAATGGTAGAAGAGATGGTTGTCAAGCAAGGTGACTTGAGAGGTGCAGTCACCTTTGAGGGATTCAGACACCTTGATTATCCATACCAATTAAACACTAACTACCCATTTCCTAGTCCCACCCCAGCCCCAGAAGACTATATTCTAATTTTTAAAAAAATATTTTTATTGCTAAAACAGCATACAATATAAGTTATATTATACAATAAAAAAATAAAAAAACCCCAACAACATACAAACACAAACATTCTTAACATACAAGCATTTCCTACAAGGTATACAATCAATGGCTCACAATATCATCACATAGCTGTGTATTCATCACCATGATCATTTTCTAGAACATTTTCATCACTCCAGAAAAAGAAATAAAAAGAAAAAAACTAATACATACCATACCTCTTACCCCTCCCACTCATTGACCACTAGTATTTCCATCTATCCAATTTATTCTAACCTTTGTTCCCTATTATTTGTTTATTTATTTTTACCCATATATTAAAAATATTTTTATTATAAACAACAAACAGACATACCAATATTCTTGACATGCAAATATTTTTGATGTACAATGGTTACAATCAATGGTTCACAATATCATCACATAGTTGTGTATTCATCACCATGATCTTTTTTTGAACATTTGCATCTCTCCAGCAAAAGAAAGAAAAAAGAAAAACTCATTTACTCATCTGCCCATACCATAGATAAAAGAAGCATCAGACACAAGGTTTTCACAATCATACAGTCACATTATGAAAGCTATCTCATTATACAATCATCTTCAAGAAACATGGCTACTGAAACACAGTTCTACATTTTCAGGCACTTCCTTCTGGCCACTCTAATACACCATAAACTAAAAAAGGGATATCTATATAATGCATAAGAATAACCTTCAGGATAACCTCTTGACTCTGTCTGAAATCTCTCAGCCACTGACACCTTATTTTGTCTCATTCTTCCCCCTTTTTGTAGAGAAGTTTTTGGAATCCCTTGATGCTGAGTCCAAGCTCACTCTAGGATTTCTGTCCCATGTCGCCAGGAAGATTGACACCTGTGGGAGTCATGTCCCATGTAGAGAGGGGGAGGGCTGTAAGTTTGCTTGCTGTGTTGGCTGAGAGAGAGAGAGAGGCCACATCTGAGCAACAGAAGAGGTTCTCTGGGGGTGACTCTTAGGCCTAATTTTAAATAGACTTAGCCTATCCTTTGCAGATATAAGTTTCATAGGAACAAATCCCAAGATTGAGGGCTCTGCCTATTGCTTTGGTTGTCCACACTGCTTGTGAGAATATCAAGAATTCAACTTGGGGAAGTTGAGTTTTCCCCTGTTCTCACCATTCCCCCAAGGAGACTTTGAAAATACTTTTTATTGATTGTTCAAATCACTTAGGGATTTATTGGAGCATCACACTAACCTGGACAAACCTACAAAATCTCATGTCCTATTCAAGGTTCCATGTACTTACGGTATTCGATTAAGTGGTCCATATAAATTAAATTAGGAAATGCACTAGTCAAAGCATAAATTTTGTACCAAATAAACATTTCTTGGTTTAGTCTCATGCAGAAGTTGAAGTTTCAAAATATTAATGACCATCTATTTTCAACACACTGCAATATTGACATTCCTTTGTTCTTCCTCATGCAAAAACATTTTTTAATTTGTACATTCAGTCACTATCAATATATACTCTAGGCATTCCTAGATTTTACCATCTCAGTCTTTATCGTCTATCTTTCCTTCTGATTTCATTTGTGCCTCCAGCCCTCCTCCCTCTATCATTTTCACATTCAGCTTCATTCAGTGTATTTATATTATTGTGCTCCAATCAGGTAGTATTGTGCTATCCATTTCTGAATTTTTACAATCAGTCCTGTTGCACAATCTGTATCCCTTCAGCTCCAATTACCCAACCTCTACACTATTTCTATCTCCTGATAACCTCTGTTCTTAACTGAAATTTTCCAAGTTCACTCATTAATGCTAGTTCATATCAGTGAGACTATACAGTATTTTTCCTTTTGTTTCTGGCTATTCTCACTCCGCATAATGTCCTCAAGGTCCATCCATGTTGTTCCATGATTCATGACTTTATTCTGCCTTACAGTTGTGTAATATTCCATTGTATGTTTACACCACAGCTTATTTAGCCACTCATATGTTGATGGACATTTGGACTGTTTCCATCTCTTGACAATTGTAAACAGTGTTCTGTAAACATTGGTGTGCAAATGTCCATTTGTTTCCTTGTCCTCATGTCCTCTGAACAGATACCTAGCAATGGTATTGCTGGACCATGGCAATTCTATTCTTAGCTTCTTGAGGAACCACCAAACTGCCTTCCATAGTGGTTGTACCATTTTACATTCCCACCAACAGTGGATAAGTGTGCTTCTTTCTCCATTTGTCTCCAGCACTTGTCATTTTCTGTTTTATTGCTGTTGGCCATTCTGATGGGTGTGAGATGATATCTCATTGTGGTTTTGATTTTCATTTCCCTAATAGCCAGACAAGTTGAGCATCTTTTCATGTGTCTTTTAGCCATTTATATTTCCTCTTCTGAGAAGTGTCTGTATGTCATGTCTTTTGCCCATTTTGTAATTGAGTTGTTTGTCTTTTTGTTGTTTGAATTGAACAATCTCTTTATATATTCTGGATACCAGATCCTTATCTGATATGTCATTTCCAAATTTTGTCTCCCATTGTATAGGCTGCCTTTTTACTTCCTTGACAAATTTCTTTGATGCACAAAAGTGTTTAATTTTGGGGGGTTCCCATTTATCTATTTCTTTCTTCAATGCTCGTGCTTTGGATATAGGATCTAGGAAACTGCCTCCTATTACAAGTTTTATAAGATATTTCCCTACATTTCTTGTAAAAGGTTTATGGTCTTAGATCTAATGTTTAGGTTTTTGATCCATTTTGAGTTAATTTTTGTATAAGATATGAGATATGGATCCTCTTTCATCTTTTGCATATGGATATCTAGTTTGCCAAGCACCATATATTGAAGAGACTGTTCTGTCCCAGCTGATTGGCTTGACTGCCTTATCAAAGATCAATTGTCCATAGATGACAGAGTCTATAGCTGAACACTCTATTCCATTCCATTGGTCAGTATATCTATCTTTATGCCAGTACCATGCTGTTTTGATCACTGTAGGTTCAAAATACGCCTTAAAGTCAGGAAGTGTGGGAGCTCCGACTTCATTTTTCTTTCTCAAGATATTTTTAGCTATTCAGGGCACCCTGCCCTTCCAAATACATTTGGTTATTGGTTTTTCTATTTCTGCAAGGTAACTTTTTGGGATTTTAATTGGTATTTTATTGAATCTATAGATCAATTTAGGTAGAATTGACATCTTAACTATATTTAGTCTTCCACTCCATGAACCCGGCATGCCCTTCCATTTATTTAGGTCTTCTGTGATTTCTTTTAGCAATTTCTTCTAGTTTTCTTTGTATTCTAATTTTTGACTCTCTTAGTTGGCTTACCAGTCTTATCACTGAGATCATATATTTGCCCTTTTGTGTCTGACTTATTTCATTCAGCATGATGTCTTCAAGATTCATCCATGCTGTCTTGTGTATCAGAACTTCATTCCCTTTCACAGTTGAATAATATTCTATCCACATTCTGTTTATCTACTCATCTGTTCTTCCATATTTTGGCAAGAATAATGCTGCTATGAATATTGGTGCAAATATCTGTTCAAGTCCCTGGTTTCAATTCTTTTTGCTATATATATAGAAGTGGGATTGTCTGGTCATATGATAGTTTTGCACTTACTTTTCTGAGAAACGACCAAACTGTTTTCCACAGAGAATGCATAATTTTATATTCCCAGCAACAGTGAATGAGTGTTCCAATTTCTCCACATCCTCTCCAACACTTGTTATTTTCCATTTTTAAATAGTAGCCATTCTTGGGTGTGTGGAATGACTACTCATTGTGGTTTTGATTTGCATTTCTCTAATAGCTAATGATGTTTAGCATCCTTACATTTGTTTTGTGGTCATTTGTATATATCTTCTTTGGAGAGATGTCGATTCAAGCCCTTTGCCCATTTCTTTTAAACTCTGTATTTGTCTTTTTTGTTGTTGAGTTACAAGATTTCTTTATATATTCTGGATATTAAACCTTTATCAGATATGTGGTTTCCAAGTATTTTCCTCCCTTATGTAAGCTGTCTTTTTACTTTCATTATAAAGTCTTTAATATACGGGAATTTTTCATTTTGATTAAGTCTTGTGTATCTATTTTTTCTTTTATTGCTTGTGCTTTTGGTGGAAAGTCTGAGAAGCTATTGCCTAAGACAACATCCTGAACATGCTTCCCAATGTTTTCTTCTAGGAGTTTTATAGTTTGGGTTCTTATATTTAGGTCTTTTATCCATTTTGAGTTAATTTTTATATATGGTGTGAGGTAGGGATCCATCTTCGTTATTTTGCACACAGATATCTAGTTTCCCCATCACCATTTGTTGAAGTGGCTATTATTTCCCAGTCGAGTGGACTTGTTGCCCTTGTCAAATAACAATTGGCAATAGATATGAGGATTTACCTCTGAATTCTCAATTCAGTGCCATTGGCTATATGTCTGTCCTTGTGCCAGTACCATGCTGCATTGATTACTGTAGCTTTGTAAAAAGATTTAAAATTGGGGAGGGTGAGTCCTCGAACTTCATTCTTGTTTTGCAAGACGTTTTTGCTATTCAGGTCCCCTTACCCTTTCCATATAAATTTCGTGATTGGCCTTTCCGTGTCTGCAAAGAAGGCTGTTAGAAATTTGAGTGATATTGTGTTGAATCTGTAAATCATTTTGGGTAGAATTAATATCTTGACAATTTAGTCCTCCAATCCATGAACATGGAATGTCTTTCCATTCCTTTACATCTTCTTTGGATTTCACCTAGCAATGTTTTTTAAGTTTCCCATGTATAAGTCCTTTACATCCTTGATTAAATTTATTCCTAGATATTTGATTCTTATAGTTGCTAGTGTAAATGGATTTTTTTCTTGATTTCCTCTTCAGATTGCTCATTGCTAGTGTAAGAAATACTACTGATTTTTGCATGTTGATCTTATATCCTGCCACTTTGCTGAATTCATTTATTAGCTCTAGAATCTTTGCTATAGATTTTTCAAGATTTTCTGTATATAGGATCATGTCATCTGTAAATAGGGAAAATTGTATTTTCCTTTCCCAACTTGGGTGCATTTTCTTTCTTTCTTTCTTTTTTTTTTTTTTTGCCTAATTGCTCTGGCTAGAACTTCCAGTACAATGTTGAAAAGCAGTGGTGAAAGTAGGCATCCTTGTCTTGTTCCTCATCTTAGAGGGAAAGCTTTCAGACTTCCACCATTCAGTACAATGTTAGCTGTGGGTTTTTCATTTATAGCCCTTATCATGCTGAGGAAATTTACTTTTATTATTAGTTTTCTAAGTGATTATATGAATCAGAGGAGCTGGGTTTTGTCAAATGCCTTTTCTGCATCACTTGAGAGGATCATGTGTTTTTTATCCCCTTCATTCTATTAATGTGGTGTTGCTTAGTATTTTGTTGAAGTGTTGCATTTATATTCATAAGGGATATTGGCCCATACTTTTCTTGTGGTATCTTTATGTAGCTTTGGTATTTGGGTGATGTTGGTCTCATAGAACAAGTCAGAGTTTTTCTTACAGTGTTTGTGTAGAATTGGTGTTAATTCTATTTGGAATGTTTGGTAAAATTCATCAGTGAAACCACCTGGTCCTGGGCTTTTCTTTATTAGGAGGATATTTTTAAAATTATAGTTTCAATCTCTACTAGTTATTGGTATGTTGATATCTTCTATCTCTTCTTGAGTTAGTGTAGGTAGCTTGTGTTTCTGGGAATTCATCCATTTCATCTAGGTTATTTAATTTGTTGGTGTACAGGTTGTTCATCGGGTACTTTATTAATCCTTTTTACTTCTGTAGGGTCAGAAATAATGCCACTCATTATTTTTCAACTTTAGTTATGTCCTCTGTCTCTTTTCTTTGTAAATCTAGCTAAAGGTTTATCCTTTCAAAGAACCAACTTTTAGTTTTACTGATTCTATTTTTTATTTTCTATTTCATTTACCTCTGTTCTAATCTTTGTTGTTTCCTTCCTTATACTTGTTTAGAGCTTAGTTTGTTCTTCTTTTTCTAGGTCCTCCAGTTATGAAGTCAGCTCTCTGCTTGAGATTTTTTTCTATTATAAGCATTTAGAGCTTATTCATTTCTCTCTCAGTACTGGCTTTGCTGCATCCCATGAGTTTTGATATGTTATATTTTTGTTTTCATTTTCCTGAAGATATTTCATAATTTCCCATTGATTTCTTTTTTTTGACTTATTGGTTATTTAAGAGTGCATTGCTTAATTTCCACATATTTGTGAATTTTCCCGTTCTCCCTCTATTATTAATTTCCAGCTTCCTTTCTTTGTGGTTGGAGTAGACACATGGTATGATTTAAACATTTCTGAATTTATTGATGCTTGTTTTATGACTTAACATATGGTCTATCCTGGAGAATGATCCATGGGTAGTAGAGAAGAAAGCTGCTGTTGAGTGAAATGTTCTAAATATATCTATTAGGTCTAGTTGGTTTAAAGTATAATTCAACTTTTATTTCCATATTGACCTTCTAATTGTCCTAACCATTATTGCAGGGGGCATATTGAAGTTTCATACTATTAATGTAGAACCATCAATTTTTCTTTTCATATCTGTTATTTATTTTAGAACTCTGCCATTAGGTGCGTATGTATTTGTAATTGTGATGTCTTCTTTTAAAATTGATCCTTTATCAGTTTACAGTGACATTCTTTGTCACTCATAAAAATTTATGTTAGTCTCTTTACCTGATATTAGTACACAGCTACTCCAGCTCTTTTTTTGTACTATTTGCATGGCTTATTTTTTCCATCCTTTCACTTTCAGCTTACGTGTGTCTTTGAATTTAAGCTGAGTCTCTTGTAAATAACATATGGTTGGGACATTAAAAAAAAAATCCATTCTGCCAATCTCTGCCTTTTGACTAGAGAGTTTAATCCATTTACATTTAAAGGGAGTACTGATAATGGGAAACTTTCTTCTGTTATTTTTTTACATGGTATTTGTATGTCATGCCTTTTTTTGTCCTTCAAGTCTTCCATTAATGCCTACTTTCATATACATTTGACTTTTTGTAGTGCACCATTTTGAGTCCTTTATCATTTCTTTTGTATATATTTTTCATATATTTTCTTTGTGACTGCCATGGGATTATAAATTAAAATCCTAAAATTGATTTGATACCAACTTAACTTCAATCTCTTCTTGTCCTTAACATTTGAGAGTTTGATTATTATGCTTTTGCTCATGTTGTTGTCAAATTTATCCTGTTTGGGTTTTTCTTTGGCTTCTTGAATGTGCATAGTCATGTCTCCATTAAATTTGTGGAGTTTTTTTTCATTATTCTTTTGAATATTCATTCTGCCACCTTTTGTCCTTTTCCTCTTCTGGAACTCCCATAATGCATATGTTGATACATTTGATGGTGTTCCACAGATCTCTTGAGACCTGTTCTTTTTTTTTAACTCTTTTTCTTTCTGCTCCTCAGCCTGAATTATTTAGTTGAGATCACTGATTCTTTCTTCTGCCACCTCTAATCTATTGTTGAAACTATCCAGGGAATTTTTCATTTCAGCATTGTGTTCTTAAAGTCTGTAATTTCTGTTTTGTTCCTATTGAGAATCTCAAAGAGATTCCCAAATTGCTCATTCATTGTTTTCTTCATATCCTTTAATCCTTTCTCTGTGTATTTCTTTATCTTCTTGAGTATATTGAGGATCATTTTTTTACAGTCTCTTTCCAGTAGTTCAAGTCCTGGTGCTCTTCATTGATGGTCTCTGGACTATTACCTTATTCCTTTGGATGGACCATCATTTCCAGTTTTTTTGTTTGTTTTGATATGCCCGGTAATCTTTTATTGCACACTACACATTTAAATATTTTAAAGTATTAATTCTGGAGATGTGTTTTCCTTATTCTGGTATTCAGTTAGTATATGACAGAGATTTCTTTGAGTACCAGGTACTAATAAAAACAAAGAAATCTAGGCAAAGCATGCCTTTTACAGTCTTTGCAAATTGGTTCTGCTGGTACTCTTTTTCACAGTTTAGACCACCTATCAAGAAGGACAATTGAGATCATGATGTGCAGAGACGTTTTCTTTGTTTCTTTCTTTCTTTTTTACATGGGCAGGCACCGGGAATTGAGCCCGGGTCCTCTGGCATGGCAGGCAAACATTCTTACCTCCTCAGCCACCGTGGCCTGCCCCCTTTCTTTCTTTCTTTCTTTCTTTCTTTCTTTCTTTCTTTCTTTCTTTCTTTCTTTCTTTCTTTCTTTCTTTCTTTCTTTCTTTCTTTCTTTCTTTC
>PVIY010012771.1:0-48524 GCA_004026745.1 Myrmecophaga tridactyla | reverse complement strand
ATCACTTTAGAAAAAGAAATAAAAATAAAAAAGAAGAGAACTCATATATCCCATGTCCCTTACCCCTCCATCTCATTGACTACTAGTATTTCAATCTACCCAGTTTTTTTACCCTTTAATTCCCCTATTATTTATTTATTTTTATCCTTTTTTTTAATTCATTTGTCCATACCTGGATAAAAGGGGCATCAGACACAAGATTTTCACAATCACATGGTCACATTGTAAATACCACATTGTTATACCATTGTCTTCAAGAATCAAGGGTACAGAACACAGCTCTACAGTTTCAGGTACTTCCCTCTAGCCACTCAAATACACCATAAAACTAAAAAGGATACCTATATAATGCATAAGAATAACCTTCAGGATAATCTCTCGACTTTGAAATCTCTCAGCCACTGGAACTTTACTTGGTCTTATATTTCTTTTTCCACTTTTGGTCAAGAAGGCTTTCTCAGTCCTATGATGCTCGGGCCTGGCTCATCCTAGGAGTTCTGTCACATGTTGCCAGAGAGATTTATACTCCTGGGAGTCATGTTCTATATAGGTGGAAGGGCAATGAGTTCATCTACTGAGTTGGCTTAGAAAGAGAGACCACATCTGAGCAACAAAAGAAGTTCTCTAGGGGTGACTCTTAGGCATAATTATGGTAGGCTTAGCTTCTCCTTTGCAGGAATAAGTTTCATAGGGGTGAACCCCAAGATCGAGGGCTCAACCTATTGAATTGGTTGTCCCCACTTCTGTGAGAATATCAGGAATTCCCCAAATGGGGAAGTTGAATATTTCCTCCTTTCTTTTTCCTATATACCATTCATATTCAACACCTTGCAATATTGACATTCATTTGATCTCCCTCATACAAAAACATTTTTATATTTGTACATTTAATCACCATCATTGTCGACTCTAGACACTCCTAAGTTATGCTGCCTAAGATTTATCCTCTATCTTTCCTTCTGGTTTTGTACATGCCCCCAGCACTTCTCCCTCAATCATACACACATTCAGCTTTATTCATTGTACTTATATTATTGTGCTACAATCAGGTAGAATTGTGCTATCAATTTCTGAATTTTTACAGTCAGTCCTGTTGCACAATCTGTATTCCTTCAGCACGAAATGCCCAATCTCTACCCTTCTTCTATCTCCTGAAAACCTGTATCCTTAACTTCAACTCTCAAAGTTTACTCATTAATGTTAGTCCATATTAGTGAGACCATACAGTATTTGTCTTTTTGTTTCTGGCTAATTTCACTCAGCATAATGTCCTTAAGGTTCATCCATGCCATGCATCATGATTTTATTCTGTCTTACAGCTGCATAAAATTTGATTGTATGTATATACCACAGAACGCTTAGCCACTCATCTGTTGATGGACATTTGGGCTGTTTCCATCTCTTGGCAATTGTAAACAATGCTGCTATACACATCGATGTGCAAATGTCCATTTGTGTCTTTGCTTTCAGTTGCTCTGAATATATACCTAGTAATGGGATTGCTGGATCATATGGCAATTCTATACTTAGCTTCCTGAGGAACCACCAAACTGCCTTCCAGAGTGGTTGTACC
Source organism: Myrmecophaga tridactyla (assembly GCA_004026745.1). Lineage (NCBI taxonomy): Eukaryota > Metazoa > Chordata > Mammalia > Pilosa > Myrmecophagidae > Myrmecophaga > Myrmecophaga tridactyla. The sequence goes on along the minus strand of PVIY010012771.1, from coordinate 46,951 downwards.
ATTTTACATTCCCCCCAGCAGTGGGTAAGTGTGCCTCTTTCTCCACAGTCTCTCCAGTACTTATCATTTTCTGTTTTTTTTTTTTTTTTGGTGATGGCCATTCTAGTGGGTGTCATATGATATCTCATTGTGGTTTTGATTTGCATTTCCCTAGTAGCCAGGGAAGTTGAGCATTTTTTCATGTGTTTTTGGCCATTTGTATATTCTCTTCTGAGAAGTGTCTGTTCATATCTTTTGCCCACTTTAAAAATTGGGTTGTTTGTCTTTTTGTTGTTGAGTTGAAGATCTCTTAATATATTCTGGACACTAAACCCTTATCTGATATGTGGTTTCCAAATACTATCTTTCATTGCATAGGCTGCCTTTTTACTTTCCCGACAAAATTCTTTGATGCACAAAAATTTTGAATTTTGAGGAGATCCCATTCATCTATTTCTTTTCTCAATGCTTGTACTTTGGGTGTAAGGTCTAGGAAACTGCCTCCTACTACAAGTTTTATGAGATATTTCCCTACATTTTCTTCTAAAAGTTTTATGGTCTTAGCGCTAATGTTTAGGTCTTTGATCCATTTTTGTAGAGGATATGAGATCTGGAGCCTCTTTCAGTCTTTTGCATATGGATATCCAGTTCTCCAAGCACCATTTATTGAAGAGGCTGTTCTGTCCCAGGTAGGTTGGCTTGCCTGCCTTATCAAAGATTAGTTGTCCATAGATGAGAGGGTCTATACCTGAATACTCAATTCAATTCCATTGGTCAGTATATCAATCTTTAGGCCAGTACCATGCTATTTTGACCACTGTAGCTTTGTAATATGCTTTAAAGTTATATTTAAAGTAGCTCACTACTTCCTCTTCATTTTTCTTTCTCAAAATACTTTTAGCTATTCAGGGCACTCTGCCCTTCCAATTTTGTTGTTTTCTATTTCTGCACATTAAGTTGTTAGGATTTTAAGTGGTATTGCATTGAATCTATACATCAATTTAGGTAGAATTGACATCTTAACTATATCTGCTCTTCCAATCTATGAACACAGTATGCTCTTCCATTTATTAAGGTCTTCCATGATTCTTTTTTTTAACAATTTCTTGTAGTTTTCTGTGTATCAGTCTTTTGTATCCTTAGTTAAATTTATTCCTAAATATTTTATTCTTTTGGTTGGTATTGTAAATTGATATTTTTCTTGATTTCTCCTCAAATTGCTCATCATTAGTGTATAGAAACACTACTGATTTTTAGGTGTTGATTTTTGTACCCTGCAATTTTTCTGTACTCATTTATTAGCCCTAGTAGCTTTGCTGCAGATTTTTTTGGGGATATTTGACATATCGTATCATGTCATTTGCAAACAGTGATAGTTTTATTTCTTCCTTTCAAATTTGGATGCCTTTTATTTCTTTTTCTTGTCTAATTGCTTTGGCCTGAACTTCCAGCACAAATGTTATAAACAATGGTAACAATGGGCATTCTTGTTGTGATAGTTAGATTCAGTTGTCAACTTGGCCAGGTGAAGGCACCTACTTTTGTTGCTGCGGACATAAGCCAATGGTACTGAACCTCATCTGTTGCTAATTACATCTGCAGTCAGTTAGGAGGCGTGCTTGCTGCAATGAAGGACGTTTGACTTAATTGGCTGGTGCTTAAATGAGAGACTGCAATGTAGCACAGCCCAAGCAGCTCAGCATTCCTCATCTCAGCACTCACAGCTCAACCCAGGCCTTTGGAGAGGCAGAAAGAAATCACCCCAGGGAAGGTTGTTGGAACCCAGGGGCCTGGAGAGAAGTCTGGCAGAGACCATCCTGCGCCTTCCCACATAAGAAAGAACCTCAATGGAAAGTTAGCTGCCTTTCCTCTGAAGAACTAACAAAATAAATCCCCTTTTAGTAAAAGCCAATCCGTTTCTGGTGTGATGCATTCTGGCAGCTAGCAGACTAGAACACTTGTCTTGTTTCTGATCTTAGGGGGATAGCCTTCAGTCTTTCCCCACTGAGGATGATGTTAGCTGTGAGTTTTTAATATATTACCTTTATCATGTTGAGGAAGTTCCCTTTTATTCTTATACCTTGAAGTGTTTTCAAAAAAAGATGTTGAATTTTGTCAAATGCCTTTTCTGCATCAATTGAGATAATCATGTGTTTTTTCTGCTTTAACTTATTGAGATGGTATATTACATTAATTGATTTTCTTGTGTTGAACCAGACTTGCATACATGGAATAAATCCCATTAGCCATGGTGTATATTCTTTTAATGTGCTGCTGGATTTGATTGGCAAGTATTTTGTTGAGGAATTTCATATCTATATTCATTAAAGTGATTGTTCTTTAATTTTCTTGTAGCATCTTTGTCTGGCTTTAGTATTAAGGTAATGTTGACTTCATCTTCACATTTTTTTGAAGAGTTTGAGCAGCATTGTCACTTATTCTTTCTTGAATGCTTGGCAAAATTCACATGTGAAGACTTCTGGTCTTGGACTTTTCTTTTCTGGGAGCTTCTTGATGACTAATTGTTTCTTAAGACCATCTATTTCTTCTTGAGTCAATGTTGGTTGTCCATGCCTTTCTAGGAATTTGTCCATTTCATCTACATCGTCTAGTTTATTAGCATATAGTTGCTCATAGTATCCTCTCATTACCTCCTTTACTTCTGCGGGGTCAGTGGTTATGTCCCCTCTTCCATTTCTGATTATTTATTTGCATCCTCTCTCTCTTTTTTGTTAGCTTAGCTAAGGGTCCATAGATCTTATTGATTTTCTCAAAGAATCAACTTTTGGCTTTGTTGATTTTCTCTATTGTTTTTGTATTCTCAATTTCATTTATTTCTCCTCTAATCTTCATAATTTCTTTCCTTTTGTTTGCTTTGGGGTTCATTTGCTGTTCTTTCTCTAGTAATTCCAGGTGAACAGTTAATCCTCTATTTTTGCTCTTTCTTCTTTTTAAATTAAGGTATGTAGAGCAATAAATTTCCCTCTCAGCACCACCTGTGCTGCATCCCATAAGTTTTGATGTGTTGTGTTTTCATTTTCATTTGCCTTGAGATATTTACTGATTTCTCCTGTAATTTCTTCCTTGACCCACTGGTTGTTTGAAAGTGTGTTGCTTAACCTCCATATATTTGTGAATTTTCTGGTCCTCTGCCTGTTATTGATTTCCATCTGATGAAGTTTTTGTATAATTTCAATCTGTTTAAATTTATTCAGACTTTCTTTGTGGCCCGGCATATGGTCTATCCTTCAGAATGTTCCATGAGTGCTTGAGAAAAATGTGTATCTTGCTGTTGTGGGGTGTAATGTTTTATAAATGTCTTTTAATATTAGTTCATTTATGGCATTATTCAAAATCTCTTTTTCCTTATTGATCCTCTGTCTAGATGCTCTATCCATTGACTAGAGCGGGAAATTGAAATCACCAAATGGTAGAGATGTCTATTTCTCCCTTTAGTGTTGTCAGTATTTGCCTCATGTATTTTGGAGCACTCTGGCTCCATGCATAAATATTTATGATTGTTGTGTTTTCTTGTTGAATTGTTCCTTTTATTAATACATAAGTGTCCTCCTTTGCCTCTTTTAATTGTTTTACATTTGAAGTCTGATTTATTGGATATTAGTATAGCAACTCCTGCTCTTTTCTGATTGCTGTTTGCATGAAATATCTTTTCCCAACTTTTCATTTTCAACCGATTTTTGTTCTTGGTTCTAAAATGTGTCTCCTGTAGATGGCATATAGATGAGTCCTGTTTTTTTTTTAATCCATTCTGCCAGTCTATGTCTTTTTGTTGGGATATTTAATCCATTAATATATAATGTTATTACTGTAAAGGAAGAACTTTCTTCTACCATTTTTTCTTCTGGATTTTGGATGTCATATCTATGTTCATTTTATTTTTTTGCTTGGGCAGGCACTGGAAATAGAACCTGGGTCTCCAGCATGGCAGGTGTTCTAGTTTGCTAGTTGCCGGAATGCAATATGCTAGAAACGGAATGGCTCTTAAAAAGGGGAATTTAATAAGCTGCTAGTTTACAGCTCTAAGGCTGAGAAATTGTCCCAATTAGAACAAGTCAATAGAAATGCCTAATCAAAGGTATCCAGGGAAAGATACCTTGGTTCAAGAAGGCTGATGAAGTTCAGGGTTTCTCTCTCAAGTGAGAAGGCACATGGTGAACAGGGTCACAGTTTCTTTCTCAGCTGGAAGGGCACATGGCGAACAAGGCATCATCTACTAGCTTTCTCTCCTGGCTTCCTGTTTCATGAAGCTCCCCAGGAGGCATTTTCCTTCTTCACCTCCAAAGGTCGCTGGCTCATGGACTCTCTGCTTCATGCTGCTGCAGCATTCTCTGCTCTCTCTGAATCCTTTTCTTTCTCCAAAATGTTTCTTCTTTTATAGGACTCCAGAAATTTATCAAGATCCACCCAAATGGGTGAGACATGTCATCACCTAATCCAGCTTACAACCACTCTTGACAAAATCGCATCATCCAAGGAGATGATCTGATTACAGTTTCAAACATGCAGTATCGAATAGGGAATTATTCTACCTTTATGAAATGAGATTTTGATTAAAACATGGCTTTTCTAGGGGACACACATCCTTTCAAACCAGCACAGCAGGCAAGAATTCTGTCCCTGAGCCACCATTGCACCACCCCATATCTATTTTTCTTTTCTCTTTTTACATTTACTGATAGTCTTCAAAACTCTTTTCCAGGACTCTTCTGTCTTTTCTTATCTGCCTGTAGTTCTCCTTTTAGTATTTCTTGTACAGCTGGTTTCACAAGTTCTCTCAGTGACTGCTTGTCTAAAAATATTTTAATTTCCTCCTTATTTTGAAGGACAGTTTTGCTGGGTATTGAATTATTGGCTGGTAGTTTTTCAGAATCTTAATTATATCATACCACTGCCTTTTCATCTCCATGGTTTCTGCTGAGAAATCCACACAGAGTCTTATTGAGCTTCCCTTGTATATGATGGATTGCTCTTCCCTTGCTGCTTTCAAAGTTCTCTCTGTCTTTAACATTTGACAGTCTGAAAGTAAGTGTCTTGGAGTATATCTATTTGGATCTATTCTGTTTGGGGTATGGTGCACTTCTTGGATCTGTAATTTTATGTCTTTCATAAGAGATGGGAGATTTTCAGTGATAATTTCCTCCATTAGTTTTTCTCCTCCTCTTCCTTTCTCTTTTTCTGGGACACCTGCAACTTGTATGCTCATGCACTTCATGTTGTCATTCAATTCCCTGAAAACCTGCTCATATTTCCCCCTATGTTTTATTCTGTGTGTTGGATTTCAGATGTACAGTCCTCTTGTTCACTAATCCTTTCTTCTGCCTCTTTAAATTTATTGCTGTAGGCTTCCACTGTTTTTCTAATCTCTTCTATCATGCCTTTCATTCACATAAGTTCTGCTATTTGTTTTTTCATACTTTCAAGTTCTTCTTTATGTCCACCCAATGTCTTCTTTATTTCTTCCCTCAACTCATTGATTTGATTTTTGATGAGATTTTTTTCATGTCTATTCAAACATCCTGAATTAGTCGTTTCAACTTCTGTATGTCATTTGAATTGTTGGTGTGTCCCTTTGACTGGGCCATATCTTTGATTTTCCTAGTATAACTCGTTATTTTCTGCCCACCTCTAGGCATTTGATTTTCTCAGTTAGTTTATTCTAGAGATTTTTTCCCCATTATTTTACCTAAGATTTTCTTGTTGGATGGTTTTGTTCTCTATCTGCTCTTTGAAATTCAGTTCAACTTATTCTAGACCTCTAGGACAGGTTCTGTTTAACTGATCAGAATTTTTCTGTTCTTGTTTTTCTGTTTCTTGTCCTGTGTATATGGAGCCTTTTTTTGGGGGAAGGGCTTTCTTAGATATTATAGACCTCAGTTAGATTTTCCCAGACCAGACAGGTCAATGTGTCAGGAGAAGATAGTAACTAGCTTCAGTTTTCCCTGAAGATGAGACCCAAAAAGTTGTCAGACTTTCCTATGAAACCTCTTTTCATATCCTGCCCAACATGTGGTGCTTGTCTTTCCATAGCTTCCCACCAAAGTAACATGGTGCCTTTAATTTCAGCAACCTCTCCTTGCCGGTGGTGATTGAGACAGAGACTGAAGTGGTAGGTGACCTTTAATTACTTCTGTCTTTCAGCCCCTGGGGCCTGAATTCCCTGAAGGAGGGTCTCCACTTATTTGGGCCCTGCTTCCCTTTTCTTGGGGGGAAGATACACCCTTCAGGGAATTAACTCCTTTCATCTGACTAATTACTTTGTCTCTCAGACATTCCTTAGTTCCACTCTTTCCTGGGGATAATGCTGGAACCTGAGAGTGCAATCAGTTCTACATAATGAACTGTTAAGAGGTAAAAAATAAAAAGCAAAAACCCTTTTCAGAGCCGGCCCTGGTCCCTGCTCTCTGTGTTTGCTAATCAAGAGCTTGAGTTGGTACAAGGCTCTATATATCCCCAGGCTCTATGCACCCTCTTCTTGGGGTCCAGCCCTTTTCCAGTATTTTGTACTGTTCAACTCAAAAAGCATCTTTTCTTCCCCCCATCAACCCTGCTCCTTCTCTGCTGGGGCTAAAATACCTGGCTCCTTTATTGCTTATTCCAGGTTTATCTGTGCTCAGAGCCTGTTTTCAGTAGTCAGAATTTGCTAATTAATTCCACAATTGGAGCTTAGTTGAGCTAAGCCCTTGCTACTAGTAAAGGCTGTTTCTTTCCCCCTCAGGGAACCAGCCTTCCACACCCATGGGGGAGGGATGCTGGCTTTAGGAATTCCCTTGTTTACAGGAATTCAAATGCCCCCTCTACTCCCTATGAAATAAACTTTCTCCCTGTCCTGAATTCTCTGTTGTATATCTTAAAGCAGGTAATCCTTTGTCTCAGGTCACTTTGACTTGATTGTTTCTTATACTGCTTTAGCTGTTTACAAGCTGCTTCTACCTGCAAGGCAAGTTGTGGGAGGTTGAGATGATTTCCTGGTTCAATCTTTATGGCTGTCATCTGAAAGACTAGCACTAACATACAGGTACCCCACTAAGCACATAAAACTTACTCTGTTCTCTCCTGAACAGGTTCAAAGACCCATAATGGGTACAAAGGCAGGCTCCATATTGCTCTGGTGAGGGTGGGAGATTCCAGTACCTTCTCCTAGTGCTGTTTTCTTGATTTGGCCCTTGCTCAGTTACTGCAATGCTTATTTGTTTTCCAGGGTTTTGAAGATGATGCTCTGAGAGTTCTTGCTAGTTATTCAAAGAGCTATGGGGGTAACAGCACCCTGGAGTGTTTTATGCTGCCATCTTGGTTGACCAGAACCTGTGCCATGTTTAGTATTGCTTTTCTTTACTATATTGGTGAAGTGTGTGTGTGTGTGTGTGTGTGTGTGTGTGTATGTGTGTGTGTGTGTATGGGGCAATTCCATGGGCTTTGGACTAGCCCTTCTTATCATACAGTCCTCCCTCCAGCAGTCAGGAAAGCAGTGTGGTGATTCTGTTTGCTACTAGTATATCTATTCCCAGCATATATTCTGGGACTTGGGAAATAAACACAGGATATGCCCATGGTCATTCTGGATCCAGTGTTAGATGGACTTAGAGCCAAGACTTTTTATACCCCTTGACCTTCATAAACCTCTAATCTGACAGGCTACATTCATGTTTCAAGTCTCTGTGAATCAGAGTAAATTTAGAAGCAGTATCTAAAGCCTCTGTTAAGTCTAGGTATTTCTTCTCCCCAAAGCGCAGTCACCTTGGTCCATGGAATCTCTTGGGAAGGCTTAGATGAAAATTCATAGTATTCACCAGTGGTCACATGGCAGAGTCATTTCTGAAAGAATTCCAGCCTCCTCACAGTTGAGGGGCTTCATGTCCTTGAACTGGTTTAGATCTGGGAACTGGTTAAGAAGTTGTTAATCCCCTTTACAGTCATCTGGATTAGGTTTCTGCCTAGTTGAACAAGAAACTGTCCACCACATGTCTAGTAGCACCTTAGTAGGATGCTTATTTGTTTCATTTATTGAGACCCTGCCATCAATTATTCATCACTGCAGACTCCTACACCCTGATTACTATTTATTCCTTGCAGCTTATTGTGGAAAGTGTGCCTAGATTGTATCTAATGGGACAGGGAGTTGAGTCCTTTGCACTAACCCCCACAATCACCTATGGCCTATAGAGGACAGCCACCATAGAGCTAGACTTCTCTGGGATGGACAACAAGCACCATGAGCAAAAGGAGAGAATGTCTATCAAATGCAGGTTAAGATAGGTCAGCACTCCCACTTCCTGTGTCCCAATGGCTTTTTAACCCAGTCCATCTTTTACTTGTTCTTAAGTCTTCTAAGAATATCCCTTTGATTGTGTCACTTTCCTGTCCACCCATTGTCCATGATAGGGAACTCTCCAAACCATCTTCTTCCCAAATGGTACACCCTGTATGTTTTCTTACTCATACTTAACAAAAATATAACCAGATGGGTAAAGTAATTATATTAACAGTTGGTACTAGAATTTCTCTTTAGGATGGACTTAATATTTGATAAAATACCCTGATGCTTGCTTGGGTGTTGACAATGGCAACACAAGCAATTTGGGTCAGGGTAGAACCAACCTGCAGCAAACAAGGCAGTAATTTTATAGTTACTTGGAGTGAGAAGTGGAAGAAAGAGGTAAGTAGGGAAAGTGGGGAGGATCCAGAAATTAGTCAAAGTCTCTGCATTGGATGATGTGATGCTTCATAGGAATGCCCTCACTCTCCTTGTCTTTAATAAAGACAACCAAGATCATGGAAAGCTCAATGTGTGAGAATTTCTTATGGAAGACAGCAAAAGGGCTAAGTTAAACATCACGAAACCATGCGGAAGAGAAGTCTACATCCAGGGATGCAGAAGCAAAAATGTAGAGAAAAACATAAGGAAAACTTTTGGGATTGTGCAGGACTCTTTGGAAGGCTTTGGGCTGACACAGACTGTGGGACTGGGTGTAGGCAAAGTGTAACTGGACCACTGAGGGGCAGGGAACCCCCAGTTGACACTAAATTGCTTACTTACATCTTAGTTTTTGTGATTTCATTTTTTGCTGACTCCGCTAGAGAACGCAATGAATATTTGTTGAATGAATAAGTAAATGAATGAACAGCTTTCAGGACAATGTCATAGACTCTTAAGTGTAAGAAGGTATCTTAGCAATCAATTAGTCCAACCTTTTGAATAATTTAGCTCAATATATTTGTGTGTTGATTTCACTGCCAAAGATAACAACAAACAGCAGCAGCAAAATGGCTACCATTTTTTGAGTGCTTGCTATCAGTCAGACCCTTTACATTTATAACCTCTCTTCCTGAAAATCCTTTCAAGAAACTGTCATTGTCATTTTCCAGATATGCTGTCAAAAGTCTCAGCTAGTAACCCGGATTTCTGCTTATGTCCAAGCCTGGGTATACTTGGTACTTTCTAAGCTGTGGGTTTTTTTTTCAGATAACTTCTTCCAAAAGCATTGATTAATAATCTATCAACTATTGGTAAGTTATCTGGCAACTATTGATTAGTTATGTCTTATTCATGTTTTTATTTACAAAGTTTATTTACAAAGTTCAGTATGTGTGAGACACTATGTTCTGGGGTTACAAATATAAATCAATCATGGGTCCTTCAGTAAAAGTGCTGACTTTGTAATAGATGAAACAGTTTCTGTAACTTTTAAATCTACTGTCCTAAGGGTTTAAGTAGAAGAGCCTTCTTAAGTTTGTATTGGAGTGAAAAGAACAAGAACAAGAACAAAAAATGCAACTCTGTTTAAACAGTGTTTCTCATGCTTGGCACTATTAACACTTTACATCAGATAATTCTTTATTGAGAGGACTGTCTTGAATATTGTAGGATGTTCTGCATTTTAGATGCCACCAGTACCTCCCTTCCTCTGTAGTAACAGTCAAAAAGTTCCCCTAACATTCCAAAATGTCCCCTGGAGGCAAAATTATCCCTTATTGAGAACCACTGACTTAAAAGGAAAACAAACAGGAAATTGCAGGGATATGCAATAACAATTAACTGGTCTCCTAGTGATGGTCATTTAATCATTCAGGGGTTTTGTTTTGTTTTGCTTTGCTTTCAGTATTTTGCTGTTACAAATAAAGCTATAACAAGCATACTTTCTTTATATACTAGAAAAATACACCTGTAATGGTAAATGTCTAAAAATGATATTGTAGGGTCATAGGATGTATGGATTTAGGACTTTGATGTTTCCAAAATGCCCTGTAAAGAGACTGAAAAGATAGTACTACCTATACTACTTTATTAATCATTTTTCTTTGAATAGACCCAATTTTAAATGTAAATAATATCTATAAAATTATGGTTTTATATGATAGTATATATAAATATTTACTTTTTTATTGTGAAATATAACATATATACAAAAAAGAAATGAATGAATTTCCAAGTACATTTTAACACATAATTATATAACAGATTTTAAGGTTTGGTATGAGTTCCACAATTTTCGTTTTTTTCTTCTAGCTGCTCCAAGACACTGGAGAGCAAAAGGAATGTCAATGTATTGATTCAACAGTCATATTCATTTATTAAATCCTATATCTCTACTATACTCTTCCTTCTCTTTTTCTTTTTTTGTGAAAAATAACATTTTTACAAAAGAGCCATAAATTTCAAAGTACATTGCAACGATTAGTTGTAGAACAGAATTCAGAGTTTGGTATAGGTTACAATTCCACAATTTTAGGTTTTTATTTCTAGCTGCCCTAAGGTAGTATATAATTTTTTAATACACCTGAAATAAGCACTTAATAGTAAATTAAAAAAAATTCCTTTACCTATAACCAAAAATCACCTCATGCCAAATATTGGGAAACACTGCTCTAGTCTACCCCCCTTCATTTCAAAGATGAGATAACTTTGAAGAGAAAGAAAAGGCTCTTTTAAGCTTACCCTGACCTGTATATAGTCAATACTCTTTGGATACCTACCTATATTATTCACCAACTGATTCTATTTAAGTCATAATTCTCTAATTCATCTACAAAAAATATCATGGAAAATATGGTCAAATGCTTTGTTAAAACAAAGTATTTTGTTTCTGTGATCTTGCCTTATTTTATAAGGCAAGCCAATGCAAGCATTGCTGTATGGCTTTCTTGAGTGACCCAACTAAAAGACATTTGTATATGTTTCTAACTTTGTGTGAACAGGTTAGGCACTTAGGGAGGGATATTTTCTAAGTATCCAAGTGGGTCTATAAAAGTAAAATTCAGATAAAAAGCAGTGACTGCGGTTTTCGAAGTAAGCACTCAAGGACGATATGGCACACTGATTTTCAACATAATCCTCATTCAGCATTTTACTATCCATCATCTGCTATATACATGGGGAGTCATAGTTGCCAACTATTTGGCACGGTCATCCCTGAATGGAGCAGAGGTCATTCCTGAGCATCCATTGTGATATCTTGGCATTCCTCGCAGTATCATCAGTCACTTCCACAGGTATGGAGGGGTCAGGTCTTAGAATGGTTCTCGCCATACCCACTGGAGCAGAATAAGAACTTAGAAGACTGACACAGGTGCAGGTGAATGAGGTTCAGATTGCCAGGCAAAACTGGCTACAGTGATGGCTACAGCATTAACAGCTGGTGTCCCTGGCAGAAGTCTGGGTGATAGGGCACAAACATAGGAAGAAAATTCCGTGATGGGTTGGGGAGTGGGGAGACACATAAGTAGAGGGAGGCAGATATCCCACATCAAGGAGGTCTTAAAAAGTAGTCAGTAAAGCCCAAGGCCCTAAGATGGAGGAAGCCTGGCAAGACTGAGTGAGGACTCAGTCCTTAGGAAAAAACTGGGGTGCCAAGCAATTTACAGAAAAAGAAGAGGAACCAAAGTAGAGACCCAGTAACAGGAAATAAGACACATGAGCTGGAAATTGAAAAAGGTTTGAGAACTTGGTCATCACTTAGAACCACACAGGGAATAATCCAAACAAAGGCACATGCTATTGCCAAGCCTGATCACATGTCAATCTCAGGAAACTTAATTATCTCTTGATGAGGTTAATATTTGCCCAAGGAACTGAGTATGGCTTTGAATGTGGAACTTCAATGCAAGTGGCCCCAATGGTGATGCAGAACAGGAACTGGATCTCAAGTCTGTTTGCCAACAAAACACATACATGTTTTCCCACTGTGTCCCTCAGGCTGCTTCTCTTAAGGAGAGACATATACTAGCTCTGGTGATGCCATCAATCTGGACACTAGACTATAAGCATCTTGAGAACGAAAATTGTGTCTTGACCACCATCATGTCTAGAATGCCCAGTAGGGTGTGGCAGATGCTCAGTGAATGTATGTTGAGTACATAGAGGAAGGCAAAGATTTATCAATTAGAGGAGACACATTCTATGTTGGGTGGGGTAGTCCATCAAGTTTTGGCAGAGTTTCAGTAAAATAACCCTAATTCCAAACATTCTATACCATTTATAGCTTTCACTCTATGGTTTCTAAATGAACTTATAGTAGAAAAAAAGCAAAAAGAAGAAAAAAGACTTTCCTGGTTTCTTCATATGGAAATGAAGGATAGAGGTTATGAGGATTTTGACCAGTAGTCATTGTTAATTATTTATTATGTTGACATTTGGTTAGTACCTCAGTGTCCTGTGGATTAAGTGAATGAGGGTCAATCTCTGAGAGGGTGGGCATGTTGGGTACATGAGAATAACTGATTTCTGGTCTTCCATCACTGAGATTCAGATCCTGAAAATATAGGACCAACTCATGTCTGAAACCTCTGTAGCAGAAAAAGAAAACTGGTGGCTCATAAAACATCTGGTTTGCAGAACCGTTTTGTTTATCTTTTCAATTGTAGTACTTAAAAAAAAAATGGCTCCTGGGTGCCCAGAATTGTATTCATCATGTTCCTTAGGTTCATGACATATTCTCCCCATTGGCTCAACAATTGCTGAGTCACAAAAATTCAGATGTTTGCTTTTTCTTCAGAAATCAAAGAGTCTACAAACACTGGGTCTGTTTCCTTACGTGGCAACCATTAGCAACTGCTTAGAAGTGCTGGCCCTGATGGCATCAATCTCTTCTGTCTCCTGACCATGAGGCTGCATGTCAGTAGATGTTTATCACGAGGCTTTATTCTTACAATAAAGTGTAGAGTAAATGGTTTTACTGTGTCCCCTTCAGTTATTTTCATTACTATATTCATTATTATATTCACAGTGTTGTGCAACCACCATCTTTATCTAATTCCAAAGCATTTTCATTATCCCTAAAGGAAACCCTGTATCCATTATGCAGTTCTCCGCATGCCTCCCTCCCTTCAACCCTTAACAGCTGCCAATCTGCATTCTGTCTCTATGGATTTACCTATTCTAAACACTTCATATAAGTGGAATCATACAGTGTGTGGCCTTTTTATCTGGTTTCTTTCATTTAACCTAATGTTTTTGAGGTTTGTCCTTGTGATAGCATGTACTAGAATTCATCCCTTTCTATAGCTGAATAATATTTCACTACATGTATATACCACAATTTGATTATTCATTTGTCCACTAATGGATATTTAGACTGTTTCCACCTTTTAGCTACTGTGAATAATGTTGCTATGAACACTGTTTTTCAAATACCAATGTTGATTTCAATACCCTGTTTTCAGTTATTTTGGATAAATAGGAATAGAATTGATGAGTGGATATGGTAATTCTATGTTTAACTTTTTGAGGAACCACTAAAGAACTAAGAATTGTTCATACATTATCTCTTCCATCCATTTAAATCCCTGTGAGGTAAATAAGAGCTGTTAGCTTCACTTTTCAAATGTGGAAATTGAAGCAAAAAGTGGCTAAGTAACTTGCCCAAATTTATAAAATTTCTCTGTGATGACCCTGAGATCCAAACCTTGGCCTCCTTAAGTCCAAGTCTGGGACTTTTAAACTTTATATCACACTGCTTCCTTAACCAATAATCTCATAACAATAGAACGAACGCTCTTATGCAGTATTTCTCCCCCATAATCAGCCCTTGGGGGGCGGAACACCAGGAAAAGGGATTGAGCACTGCCCTGCCCCAACATGCACGGAGATGGACCTCCACTCTGCCATTGTCAGTCCAGAGCTGATGCTTTGTTGACTGTGAGAGCTACAGCTCTGCTAGAGAGGGAGGATAGGAAGTGCTGGGGTCACCATGACTCTGGGGCATCAGCTCATAAATCACGGACCTTGGCACTGGCTTGAGTGGGCGTGTAGCTGGGCTATTCTAGGGTTGTACATGGGGGTGCTCATTTAACAGGGCTCGGGCTTTGGCCTCACAGCTGTTCAGCTCATCTAGATGGGGAGGCTGCTGCTGTGGGTTGGTGAGTATGGCAGGTCCCACCCTCCACAGAATCCCTCAGTCCAGAAGGTATCTTATCTCTGGTGCCTGAGACAGCAGCCTGGGACTCAGAGCACCTGGATTAGGTAGAGGTGGGATAGTGTGTAGTGTAGGGCCAGAGATGCCCAAGGAGGAGTGATGAGAGCAGTGGTTCTTAAGCCTGGTGCTACATTGACCAATCTGATGCTTGGGTCCCACTTTAGACCAATTAAATCAGAATCCCTGGGGAAGGAGCTGGAACATCAGTACCTTTTAATGTGCAACCAGGGGTGAGAATCACCAGCCTAGAGTTTTTGCTGGGACTTCTAAAAATCATCATTGTTCCTGTGCAAAGTGTGTTTGTTAGAGTGAAAAGGATCTAGTTCCACCAGCTAATTTGAGAGAAGTAGGAAGTGAGTAGATGGTGTGTGTCCCATTTATGTCTGTGCATCTGGATTCGTGCTGACCTGTGGGTGTGCCTGCCCACTGGAGAGTGTGCTGGGCAGGCCCCTCTGCACTGGGGGGTCCTCCGTGTGTGATCCCTTCCTTTGTCTCCTGCAGGGTTGATTCTTGTGCTGAAACACCATGATGGTAAGGACATTGAGTTCTTCTCTCCAGAGCAAAGGAGAGTCTCCAGCTTAGTCCTCTGCTGAGTCCTGCTGTAGCAGCCTCCTCTCCTGGCTCCTCTCTTGGGGGTTATGATACAAGTCATTCAGCAGAGGAGTTCTGGTCACCTGCTGCTTGACAGTCACTCACTGTGTGCCAGGATCCAGACCTGTGGGTCATTTCTGACCTGGATTTCATGTGGCTTCCCTTTTCCCCTGAGACCTCAGCAGAGAGGGAGGGACCTGGGCCTTAGGGCAGCTTTGGTGGGACTTTAGGGTGGGAGGAAGGGAGTCACAGTGGCCTGCTCTGGGGAAGCTGAGCTCCACCCTCGTGCCTGGTCTCTGCCAACTAACATGTGTTGTCTCCTGCTAGGTGCTGCCTACAAACTGGTGTGTTATTTCACCAACTGGGCACATAGCCGCCCAGGCCCTGCCTCCATCTCACCCCAGGATCTGGATCCCTTTCTCTGTACCCACCTGATATTTGCTTTTGCTTCCATGACCAACAATCAGATAGTTCCTAAGGATCTCCACGATGAGAAAATTTTCTACCCACAGTTCAACAAGCTCAAGGAGAGGTGTGCTCATGTTGGTTATGGGGGTTGTGTTTTCAGATTTACAGATTAAGACTATTTCTTTTGCTATTTGTCAACCTTCCTCTGATTTTTCCTGTGCTGGCCTCTCAAACGCTGCTCTGGAAATGCCTTCTAACTTAAGAACTGGTGGATAAGCACCCTCAGCTCTTTTTGGCTTTCTTGTGTTGTAGCTGCTCTTGTCTCTGCCTGGAATGCCCTTCTTTCTTCTGTGCTCAGAAACCCCCAATTCACCCTTTAAATTCAGTTGCAAGGATTTCATGTACTAATGTTGTTAAGGCCTAGAAGAGGGCCTAAACTTCAATAATGCTAGTAGTTTCTTAAAAAATATTTTCTTTGTTTTAGTAGAGAAATAGACTTACAGAAAAATCATGCAGAAGGTACTGAGTTCCCTTATATTCTCTCTCTCTCTGCTCTTCCCTCCCCACTCCACCCCAGTTTTCCTTATTATTCACAGTTAGCATTAAGGTGGTAATTGGTGAAACCAATATTATTATACTTTTGCTATTCACTGTTGTCCATAGTTTTCAATAAGGTTCTCCATTTGTGTTTTATGGGTTTTTAAAATTTTTCTTCTGGTAATATATGTACAACCTAAAAAATGTCCCTATTAACCACCTTCAAATCTACAAGAATCAATGGTGCTACTGGCATTCACAGTGTTGTGTTACTATCACCACCATCTTCTACCAAAACTTTTCTGTCACACCAGACAGAAACTCTGTACCAGTGAAGCAATGAGGCTAGTGCTCTTATTACCATCTGTCACTTTCAACCCCCCAAGTTGCTCTTCAATAAATGGGACAGGACCTTCTACATCTTTGTATCCTCAGTAGCTATGTTGATGCCTGACATACAGCCTATGCTCAGTAAGTGCTATTTAAGTATTCTCCTTCCAAGAGCTCCTGGGTTCTTTCTCTTTTTAAGGAGAGCTTGTCTGTGCATTAACAGCTGAGATGGGCAGGGGAAAGAGTCCATGTCATCAGATTACAAGCTCCTCAAGAGCAGGGAACTTGTGTCTCATGCACTGTTGTATCCCAACCACTTAAAGCAGTCATTGGCACACAGTAATTGCTCAATAGACATTTTTGAATAAGAAAATGAATGAAGAGACATTTTTGATTATTATTTTATTTTTTCATGGAACTGTCATAGATATGTGGTGGAGAGCTTGGTGGAATTTGTACAGACTCTGAGTTCCTGGGCCTGTGACAACTCTTGCTTTGATTGTTTTGGTCTCTCTTTCCTGTGCTCTTTTCTTATCTTTTCTTCTCTATCTCTCTTTTCCTTCTCCTCAACTCCCATCTCCTCTACTTCCCATTACTCCCCAAATAAGTGAAGCAAAAAACTATTGAGGGTAGTTGCCCTTGGGAATGAGGACACAGCTTCCAGACCCTTTCTCTCTCTCTCTTCCACATTATAGGAACAATGAGCTGAAAACCCTGCTGTCCATCGGGGGGTGGAACTTCGGCACGTCAAGGTGAGACTTTTCTGTTCCATCTTCTCTCTGAGGTTGGGGGTGATGGCAGATAAGAGGATGGAACCTGCAGGCTAGAATGAGGGAAAAACCAGCCTGCTCATGGGGAGAGCAAAGCTGATGCAGATGCTCCTGAGTCCTGGCCTGGCCCTGGGAGGGTGTGGTCGGGGAAGTCCCAGCAGGTGGAGACTATATGGGACACTTGTAATTGTTCCCTTGACCCTTCACCAGAGGCAGAGGTTTTGTTTCAGAAGGAGAGAGTACTGTGCAGGACAAGAAGAAAAAACCTTGAACCTCAGAGGATCTGGGGTCCTCACTTTATAAATGGAGCCAGTAATATCAACCTCAAATAGTCGTATTGGATGCAAGAAAGTGACAAAAATAAAATGCTAAGCTAGACTTCATGCCTTGGCACATGGTATGTGGTCAACATGTGGTAGCTGCTCTTTTTAGCACTTCACCATCCACAAGGCATGTGAAGATTACAATCTGCCTTTATATTTTCTGAGGAAACATTTCCCTATTTCATGGCTGAGGCCTAGGGCACAGACCATGGCCTTCCTTCTTGCATTAGGGGAAATGAGATGGCTGAGGTGGAGGCCTGGATGCATGGTGGGGGGTGAGGGAGAATGGGAGAGGATGAGGGTTAGGAGTGTGAGGGATTGGAGATTGGAGGGGTGGGGAGTATGAGGGGCACATCTTGTAAAGGGCCTCCAAGTCACAATGGAGGAAGGACTCTTTGGGGGACTTTAGGCCATAACTGGCTCTTCCCAACCCCCTAGTTTCACCACTTCTTCAACGACCACTTTTTAAACACTTAATATGTGCCAGATGCCAGGCAAGGTGCTATTCGCACATTCTCTCATAAATACTCAGAAGAAGCTTGCAAAGTGGTTGTTGCTATTCCAAATTTGTAGAAAAAGAAAACCAGAGTCAGAGATATTTAAGACCTTGCCAAGCTCTACCCAGATATCACTTAGTGATCACCCAGCTGGGAGGAGGCAAACAGGTGATAGAATCCAGGCCTGTCTAATTCTGAATCTTTACTTTCCTAACTGTCACACACAGGACTAGCCCAGACTTGCTTAAAGTTCAGCTTAAATAAGTAAGAATTTTTCAATAGTATCTTTACTACGGAAGAGAAAAATAAACTAAAATAGGAAAAAATAAATCAAACAAGCAAATGAATAAAAGAGTAATGAATAAATGAACAAAAGAGCAAATAAACCAAAGCTCATTGTCAGAGTACATGCCCCTCATGCAGCCCAGGTCCCGATCAGCTCATAAATATTTCTGGAAGTGCTGGTCCTTGACTCGTGTTCTTTACCCTAAATCCAGTCAAGGAAAGAATGTCAGTGTTAGGATAGGTCTTAGAAATTAAGTAGTTATGCCTGAGAAAAAGGCAGAGTGCAACAAGATGCCTGGTCAGCCTCCCACCATGTTTTGAAGGGCAAAGCTGGACTGAGCCAGGTCTCCTGAACCTAGGCTGTGTTCTTTGCTTTATCTCTGCTACTCCCTGGGACAGGGACAGCACTTGGGTTTCAAGAAGGTTTGAGTGTTTCAAAGGTCTACCTTCCTTTCCTCCAGCCACATCTTCCATACCCTCAATAGCACATGAGCTAAGGGGCTTGCAGGAGGTTGTGATTCTGCAGACAGCATTCCTTGCCTCACCCCTTGGTCTCTTCGCAGGTTCACCGCTATGTTGTCCACATCCAACAACCGTAGAAAGTTTGTTGATTCTGTAATATCCCTTCTAAGGACGCACAGCTTTGATGGTCTTGATCTTTTCTTCTTGTACCCTGGACTAAGAGGCAGCCCCAGGCATGACCGTTGGACTTTTCTCTTCTTAATTGAAGTAAGGCCAGCCTGGCATCTCCAAAATCAATATGATTTTGGACATATCAGGGTTCAGGGCAGAGGAAGAGGATAAGGTTGGGGGTAGGGGCAGGAGAGAGGTAGCAGAATGTTCTTCTACAGCTATCATCCTAGAGGTGTTGGGCAAAAGAGCTACCAAGCAGGAGTCCTGTAGTTGCTCTGTCTTCTGTCTGCATCTGGGTTGGGTTCAGCCCTCTTGCCTAAGTAATGCCTCTTCTGTGTAGCCTCCTGGACTCTGCCAGGTAGTACTACTATGAATTCTAGGTTCCTGAGGCTGCTGGCCCACCCCTCTATGAAATCACTTACTCCATTGGCCCATTTTTTGCCTCTCCTGTGAGCCTGCAGGTAGAACCTGTGTCTGATTCACATTTTAATCCCCAGAGCTTGACTCAAGAGTGCTCAGTAAATGTTTCCCAGATCATATATATCTGTCTACCAATCTTTGTCTATCTCTTGTTCCCTGACTCCCTGTTTGGTCTGATTCTCTATATCTGTATCTGTCTCCTTTTAGGAGCTCCTGTTTGCCTTCCAAAAGGAGTCAGTGTTCACCTTGCGCCCAAGGCTGCTGCTCTCAGCTGCTGTCTCTGGGGTCCCACATATCATTGAAACATCTTATCATGTGCGCCATCTAGGAAGGTGAGTAGATGCTACTCTGGGACAAAACATTGGCGGGAAGTAGGCATCTCAGCACCTTTGAACTCCAGAGTTGCCCAGGCATTGTTCCTGGGCTCTCCATGTCCTGCCCTAGTATAAATGTAAAATTTCAGGCTGGGTTGAGGAGCACAGGAGAGAACAAAGATTAACTCCATAATATCTTCTTGCTTTCATTAGAAGATCAGAGCAAGGTGATGTAATGCCAACTTCACCCCCTCCCAGCAATGCCATCACAGGTAGCGTCTTCTGCACAGCCTATTACTGGGTCTCACAAGGACAAAACCCCGTGGGTCGGGTCATTGTCTTCTCAGAGTACAGTTGTTTTTAATGTTTCTTTTTTTATTGTGATATAGAACATATATACAAAAAAGCAATGAATTTCCAAGTACATTTTAACAAGTAGTTATAGAACAGATTTTAAAGTTTGGTATGGGTTACAGTTCTATGATTTTTCATTTTTTCTTCTAGTTGCTCCAAGACACTGGAGACAAAAAGAAATACCAATATAATGATTCAGCAGTCATACTCATTTGTTAAATCTTATCTTCTTTGTTATACTTTTCCTTCTACAAATATACAAAAAAGCAATACATTTTAAAGTATATTGCAACAATTAGTTTTAGAACAGAATTCAGAGCTTGGTATGGGTTACAATTCCACAATTTTAGGTTTTACTTCTAGCTGCTCTAAAATATTGGAGACTAAAAAAAAAAACATTAATAGAATGATTCAGCACTCACACTCATTTTTTAAACCCGACTTTCTCTGAATAACTCCACCATCACTTTTGATCTTATCCCCACTCTTTAGAGGTATTTTGGCTATGCCCATTCTAACTTTTTCATCTTGGAAGGGGCTGTCAATAATATGGGATAAGGGGATGGAACTAGTTGATGTTCTAGAGAGGTTGCATTTCAGGACTTTTTTTTATCTGGTCCAGGAACCCATCTGCAGGTTATAGGTTTTGGAGAGTCACCCTAGTGCATGGAACTTTTGTAGAATCTTATATAATGCCTTTGGTATTTTTTAGGATTGGCAGGATTGGTTTTGGTTGGGGTTTGGCAAATTGTGATAGGTAGAAATTTCCAGCTGAACCTTACATAAGAGTGACCTCCAGAGTAGCCTCTCAACACCATTTGAACTCTGTACCTTATTCATTACATTTCTTTTTTCCCTGTCGTCGGGGTCGCATTGTTGATCTCATCGTGCCAGGGCCAGGCTCATTCCTGGAAGTCATTTCCCATTCTGCCAGGGAGACTTTCACCCCTGGATGTCATGTTCCACATAGGGGGAAGGGCAATGATTTCACTTGTAGAGTTGGGCTTAGAGAGAGAGGCCTCATCTGAGCAACAAAAGAGGTCCTCCAGAAGTGACTATAGGTAGGCTAAGCTTCTCTGCTACCTACATAAGCTTCACAAGAACAAGCCTGAAGATCAAGGGCTTGGCCTATTGATTTGGGTGTCCTTAATGTTTGGCACAGTATCCAGAGTACATTTTTAGACATACATTGTGTAGTGATTGCCAATTAACAACCACTGCCACAAAAACAAAAATAGGATGCCTAGACAGACCCAATTTTCTGAGCACAAGTCTCCATATAAAATTACAAAGTCAGACAGAAAATGGCTCATAAATCTTTCTGGGCATGCTGGATCTGGGCTAATCTTCTTGAACCTCAAGAATCAAGTAGTTGCAGATGGCAAACTGAGGCAAATGCAGAACAAAATACAGGGAGGTGTTTCTGCAGGGGATTACTTTAGGGAAAGCAGTCTCAGTGTGGGGAAAAGCGGGAGAGAGAGTGCAGCATAGAGATTATTATGATGCTCTGGAAACCAGGCAGGAGAGGGCAACCTGACTTCACCCAGTCAAGTGAACTTAGGCAAATTTATTAACCTGTTCCTCAATTTAAAAATGGAGAAAGTTACAGTATTTACCACATAGGGCATTTGCCAGATTAAAATTAAATTAGATAATCAATGTAAACCCTTATACCTGTGACTATTAAGTGCTCAATTATACCTGTAATTGCAGAAGCTTTCTGGAAGAGGTGGGTTTCAATGGCTCCTCGAATGGTAGAAGGACAGAAGCTTTTTTGCTCCTATGATATTCTTTGCTAGGACTCCCTATCATCCTTTGAGATGCGGTTCAAATATGTTGCTTTCTTTGACACTATCCCTGACTCACCTAGGCAGAGTTAGGCTCACTTGCCTTAGGACTCCCAACAATTTATTTATGCAGATCTCTTATATTGGGCCTAGCTGTATTTGTTTTCTTCCTGCCTAGGCTGTGACCTTCGTGGATACTTCTGCATACTTGTGATGCACAATTGACCTAACCAGCAGTTTTTTGTAATGGCAGCATCTCAAGTATGTGGCACAGGCTGGGCAGACCCCACAGGAAGAAAGGAGAGGGAAGCTTTTGGGTGATCAGTGCACAAGTTGTTTTTATCCTGGTCTGATTTGAAAATCTGTCTCTTCTTCCTGCCCCTTCCAGACTCCTGGATTTCATCAATGTCTTGTCTTATGACTTCCATGGAAGCTGGGAAATGTTCACTGGACACAATAGCCCCCTGGTGTCTCTTGTTGGAGACCCCAAATCTTCGGTAAGAAAAGAAGAGATCTCAGATGGTCCCGAGATCTGTCCCTGAGACCAGGCTATTGGCTGTTAGTAAAAAGGGGATGGGTGGGGGTGGGGGGCCTCTTTTCTTCTCATTTGCAGGCATATGCCATGAATTACTGGCGAAAACTTGGGGCACCCTCAGAGAAGCTCATCATGGGGCTCCCCACCTATGGACGTACCTTTCACCTCCTAAAAGCCTCTAAGAATGGGCTGAGAGCCAAAGCTATAGGACCATCATCTCCAGGAAAATACACCAAGCAAGCTGGCTTCTTGGCTTATTATGAGGTGATGGGAAAGTGGTCTTTCAGTTGGGGCTTCTTTACTCCAACCAGGCAAAGGCAAGGACAAGGGCAAGACATGGTTGAGGGCTAGAGACAGGGTGAAGAGGTAGTTTCCTGGGCCAAAGGGAACCCACTATCTGCAATATTCTCCTTTTCTTTAGGGGAAGTTATTTGAGTCCTTTGTGAGAAATGAGTTGCTGGCAGGGGTCTGAAGGGAGAATAATTTTCATGTGTAAAAGGATCTTAAATGATAGAGGTCACTTCTGACTTACAGTGTGGCCTAATTAAAAAACATTACTATTTGCAACATATACTATTTCAAACATATTCAAAGTAAAAGAATAGGATAACCTCCTCCCTACTACCTCCATATACCCATCACCCATCTTCAATGTTGAACAACTCTTGGTCAACCTTCTTTCATCTCTGGTCCCTGACTCCCTCCTTCCTCACTACAAGATTATTTTGATGCAATCACAAGACATCCTCTTCTATAGGTTCTCTCCCCTCTATGCCAATTCCACCCCCATCTTAACAAAGTTTCCTATCTAGCAGAGAAAACACATGCACCCAAGGAAATGTAAAACAAGTCAATCAGAAGCATAAGAGTGTTGCAAGAGGCTGTAGGGATCTGGAAAAGTCTCATGGAGCAGGTAGAGTTTGAGCAATCTTTGAAGCACAGGAAGAATTCTGATGGGCAGGAGTGACAAGATGGGAAGATTTCCTAGATGGAGGGGACAGCAGGTATAAAGGCACAGAGTGCGTAGGGAGTGCCAGATGGAAAACTATAGCTTCCTTTAGGTGGTAGTGGAGGTGCTGAATGTCTTCCTAATCTCTGCATAGTGTTGGATGGATGGAGACATTCTTCCACTAATCCTAAAGAAATATGATCATGAGTGATAGCACAATTGAAATAATATTCCTGAAGGACATTATGGACCAACGAGATTTTTATAGGCAAAACCTTTAAAACATGAAAACAAATGGCTTAGACATTAACTTCTGCAGCACAAGTTGAACACCTCTGCTACTTTGCAGCGTATGGTTTCTAGCACAATGCTGAGTACTTAGTAGACACTTGAATACTTGGTTGATTGTGACAATCTCATTCCTGACTTCAAGACTTTCAATCTATTGGATGTTCCAAAGCTAGTTTGATAATTACCTATGTGGGAAAGTTTGTGCTGAGGTCCAATGAACAGCGGAGAGACTTGTTCACAAGAGCACTTTGAAAAAGATACAGGTTTGGCCAAGGGTCTGTATTTTTGTATTGGCATTATTTACCAAATCTTCAGTTGGTTTATTAAGGAAGTTACCCACTTCTGGGTTCTGTCCCTCTTTCCATCTTGGACAGTAGAGAAAGGGCTGTGTAGTGACAGGAATTTATACAGAACAGAGAGGAAATCTTTCCTGAGAGGTTTCTCCACTCTCTCTGGTCTACCTTTTCCTCACTTTCTGGTGAGAAATTGTTGGTATCTTTATTCCTCGGCAAGGAAGAAGTGTGATTACTGGTGCTTCTCTCCATATTACTTCGTGGAACTAACTTTGTGATCCTCCTGGCAGATTTGCTCCTTTGTCCAGAGAGCCAAGAAGAACTGGATTGATTATCAGTTTGTCCCATATGCCTACAAGGGGGAGGAATGGGTTGGATTTGATGATGTCACCAGTTTCTCTTACAAAGTAAGACCCTGATTTTTTCATGCCACAGCATATAGCTTCTCTCTGGGATCTTGCTCTGTACAATGTGTGCATGTGTATGTATGTGTGTGCATTGGGTGGAGGGTGAAAAGGGCATGATTAATGGATCAGGTGAGCTTCAGGAATACCTAAATTTTAGTCCTAACTGGAGTTTCATAATTCCTTCCAGTCCATCCCTTTTATTTTGAAAGGATGAAATCTAGGTTCTGAGAGGAGAGATGACTGCTCTTAGTTCACACAGCTTTTTTTTTATGTGTGATAGCCTCTATTTTTCCATTTGGTCCACGTGATTTTATAACAGAAAAATACCAATACAAGGTAGACCATGCAACCTTGGTTTCAATGAATACCACCTATGCATGGCAGAGTTTGGGTAGTCAGGGAAGCCTTCTCAGGGAGGTGAGCAGGAGGAGGAGATGATGATATGGAGAAAGGCTTAAAGGGTACAGAAAACTCCTATTAGGTTCAAAGAAGAATTGGGGTGGAGCAGAGACTTTTGGTAACTTGTAAAGATAAGGCAGTAAAGGAATGGGTAGACTAGTTTATGGATGGACTTGAATGCTGGTGAAAGTATTTGGCTCTCATCCTGTGGCATTTTAAGGCAAAATCAGGTTTCTGAGCAGGTGTATGACTGGCAAGTTTGAAATATTTGGAACCTAACTATGACTACTCCCTCTTTCTCATATACGCAGTGTTTTATGAAGTTTAGTCTGGCAGGGTTATTTTTCTTTTTAAAAATATTTTTATTGAGAAATATCTACACACATACAGTCCAAACATATTATACAATCAGTGGCTCACAATATTATCCCATAGTTGTGTATTCTTCACCATGATTGTTTTCAGAACATTTGTATCATTCCAGAAAAAGAAATAAAAAGGAGAAAAGAACTCATACCTGCCATGCCCCTTACCCCTCCTTCTCATTGACCCACAGTATTTTAACCTACCAAATTTTTGCCCTTTATCTCCCACTATTATTTATTTATTCCACGCTCTTTTTTTTTAACTCTTCTGTCCATACCCTGCATAAAAGGAGAATCAGATACAAGATTTTCACAGTCACAGGGTCACATTGTAAAAATCTTTATAGTTATACGGTCTTCTTCAAGAATCAAGGCTACTGGAACACAATCCAACAATTTCAGGTACTTCCCTCTAGCCACTCCAATACACAATACACTAAAAAGGGATACCTATGTAACGTGTTAGAACAACCTCTAGGAAAATCTCCCAACTGTGCTTGAAATCTCTCAGCCACTGGGACTTTATTTTGTCTCATTTCTCTCCTCCCCATTTTTGTCAAGAATGCTTTCTCATTCCAACAATCCTAGGTCCCAGATCAAGTCAGGTCCCATGTTGCCATGGAGATTTACACCCCTTGGTGTCATGTCCACATGGCAGTGGGGGGTGGGGGTGGGCAGTGTGTTCAATTGCCGAATTGGCTTAGAGAAAGAGGCCACAACTAAGAAACAAAAGAGGCTTTTTGGGGGTGACTCTCAGGCACAATTATCAGTAGGCTTATCCTCTCCTTTGTAAGAAGAAGCTTCATAGGGGTGAGCCCCTAGATTGAGGGCCCAACCTATTGAATTAGTTGTCCCCACAGCTTGAGAGACTATCAGGAACTCCCTAGATGGGAATGTTGAATATTTACTCTTTCTCCGCAGTCCCTCAGTGGGTCTTTGCAAATACTTTTTTATTCTCTGCCAAATTATTCTGGGATATATCAGGGCATTACACTAACTTGTACAAACCAAGATCGCACACCCTATTCAAGATTCCATGTAATTATGGTGTTCAGGTAAATTGACAATATGAGTTAGATTAGATGATGTGCTAAATCTGGCAGGTTTTTATAGTGAATTGAAACAAAGATGACATGCTCCAGTGGTTCCTGAATCTGCCATCCTGAAAATGTCACAAATGTTATTACCCCTCCTTGCCCTCCTTTACAGATGAGACAACTAATACATTGATGGGTTACATAATTTTTTCAAGGTCACATAGCGAATAAGTGAGAGAGGTTTGAATCAATCTATTCCATACCCTTAACCACCCTCTTCTATTGTCTCCTTGGAATCTATCTTGTTTTTACCATTGTCCCTAGTCTGAAGTATGGTCAGTAGAACAACTTGACTGACTGCTATTTTTATAGGCATCATTCATTATGAAAGAGCATTTTGGAGGGGCCATGGTGTGGACACTGGACCTAGATGATGTTCGGGGTTCTTTCTGTGGCACTGGTCGCTTCCCCCTTGTCCGCGTATTGAAGAATCGCCTGTTGGAGGCTGGTAAGTAGCTATGACTAGGAAGTTGGGCTGGAAGTTAGGTAGCTGCACTGGGTGGGTCTCTTCTGCTAGGTCTAAAGGCTGAAAATTCTTACTCTTTGTTGAGGCAACATGACATTGAGGGAAGGGAATAAGCTTTAATGTTAGACAATCTGTTCTTTAACCTTGGTTTAGATACTTGTTCCTCATTTGACCTCCTCGAGCTTCATTTTCCCTTTCTGTAAAATGAGAACAGTCCTTGTATTTACAACAGTATTATGAGAACTAAATGAAATATGAAATGAAAACTGTGCTGGCTCATAGTTAGCATATATGTTGGTTTATTTCCCTGTTGTTTGCCCCTGCTTTCATGGGACAAGGACCAGAAAAGGGAATTAGGTTTCTTTTGATAACTTATTTTTTTATCTTCGATGAGGCCCTGACAGTTAAGAGCTAAAACTTGGAATGCTAGAGCTCTAACATCCTTACAGATGGTTTATAATTCTCATTTTATGTCTAAGGAGACTGGGGTTTAGAAGGTGAACTCTTTAGGTAACACAGCTAGTCGGGGTGGAGATGACACTCTAGTCCAATTCTTTAAAGCATGCATTTACAGTAGCCTCCACACCTTCCACTTTGTTCCTGGTGCTCCTTGAAGTTAGGGATTAGGCCTTAGGATCAAGATCTTTTTGATAGTACAGGTAGGGAGGCCAAAGTGAAGGCTTAAGCATAGGGAACTGGCAGGCTCCCTTCTGGGGCCATTCAACAGAAATGTAGCAAATCCACTGAGTGTCCATGAGTGCTTGGGACCATGTTAATATGGTAGGTGTGGTGGGGGAGTAGGCTTCTTGTGGTAGGATTTCATCCATGTCCTCAAGCAGGAGCATTATGAAATCTCTCAGTTCTGGATTTTGGCAAAGCTATTTCAGCCCTGGAAAGGATCTAGTCCTAACCCTGCCAGTAATTAATAGAACTAATAGGATGGGAAGGAAGAGGTAGGATTCACATCCTTTTCTAATGATTTTCTCTAGAATTCAGCTCAACTCCTTCACAACAATCTTGGACCTCATCATCCATGAGCTCTTCAACAACTGATCCTGGAAATCAGACCGTGACCAAGGCACTGACCACTGATTTTGCGGTTTATTCCCTAGGAGAAGAGACTGTGGCCACTGAGATCCATACAAAGTATGAAAATATCACTACCATCCCCAGAAATGATAATGTGACATCTAGAAGGGAAACTGTGACCCTTGGGAAGCTCACTGTATCTCTAAAAGAGGGGACTGAGATCCCTGGAGGGACAGCTATGACCCATGTGGGTTATCAGTCTGTGACCCCTGGAGGGACAGCTATGATCCCTGTAGGCACAGCTACAGCCCCTGTGTATCTTCAGACTGAGACCCTTGGAAGGATGACTATGACCCCTGGAGGGAAAGCTTTGACCCCTGAAAAGGTGACTGTCACCTTTTGGGAGAGGAC
Organism: Myrmecophaga tridactyla; assembly: GCA_004026745.1. Classification (NCBI taxonomy): domain Eukaryota; kingdom Metazoa; phylum Chordata; class Mammalia; order Pilosa; family Myrmecophagidae; genus Myrmecophaga; species Myrmecophaga tridactyla. The sequence goes on along the minus strand of PVIY010012771.1, from coordinate 19,052 downwards.
AGTCACTTCTAATGGGCAGACTATGACTCTAAGAGGGGAGAATTCGACTTCTGAGGTGGACGCTCAGATGGGTGACCTTGGTCATCAGGTAGAAGCTCAAAGCACAATGTTGTCCTCTGGCCCTGGCACCCAGGTCCCAGAAAATACAACCCTTGCTTTTTTCAACCATTTTGTTTCTGTCTATGGGAACCATTCTTCTGCTAACTCTGTCCTCTCTCCCTAATATATATATAAAAAAAACCAGACAATTCTGCTGTAGATCAAGGAGTCTAAACTCTGTGGGTGGCAGAGGTTGCGGAGAGCTCTCATTTTTTCTTATAGTTTATCTGACAGAAGCTGCCTGTTCCCAGGTGGTCACAAGCCATTCATGCGGCAAGGCAGGCATCAAAGCCAAAATGTGGCAATCTCTTTTCTGCTTAATAAATGGGAAACACAAAAATATATAAGTTCTCTGAGCTTCTTTTTTTGCAATCCAGTCGTCAGCTTTCCCTCTTCAAAGTCACATTCCTATACTGCTACTTTTGGACAAAATGTGTCCATAAAAATGTTTTTCGGTATGGGTCATGTGCTTGCCTCTCTGTCTTGAGCAATGATCACTTCACTGTTGGTCAGAGCAAGAATCTCTTCTAGATCTGCTTCCCACAATCTTCTAGGGGGCTGTGAGAAGGTCGGGGAGTTGAATTATCCAATTATGTTCTCTGCTTGGTAAAATGTTAACTGTCCCTGAAATAACACCCACACCTATTCCTCATTTCTAAGAAGTGGTTGAGGGGACAGCAAAATGTAGTCTTTTTGTGTTACTTGTACACTTCTTCTAGGTCTTTCCAGACACATCAGTTACCTCATATTACACAATGTAATCTACTTAGAGAACATTTTTCCTGGGCATGAATGAACCTCAAAATACACTGGACCAATTTCTAGTCCTCCCTTCTAGGAGCCAATGTACTCCAAGTGGGGGATGTCCTGTCTGTCACTAATGTTATCTTTTCTTTTGGAATTGAAGCCTCCAGGTCTTTAAAGCAGGGGTACCAAATTAAAATACCCACAGGACCAGACGTTTATCATAAATGATTGAAGCAGGTTAAGGGTATGTACACATATTTGTAGCCACATGACCACACGCCCATATTACCACAGTATAATTTATAAAGCAGTTATCCATTGTTGCATAGCAAACCACCTGCAAAACTAAAAAACAAAACAATAATTTATTTAGCTCATATTTCTATGTTGGCAGTTTTGGCAGGGTTCAACAGGGTTCAACAGTTCTGGCCTGGTCTGGGCTGATCTTAGTTGGAATGACTCATGCATTTCAGTTAGCTGGTGGGTTAGGTTGAACTGGTTGAGTTTCCCTGGTCTTAACTGGGTGTCCGGGCTGATGGAGGTCTCTTTCCATGTGATCTCTCATTGTTTAACTGGATTGCACAGGCTTGTTCACATGTTTGTGGTCCATTGTTATTAGAGAGTAAGAGAGAAAGCTCCAATAGGCAATTGCTTTATAAGTCTCTGCTTGAATCATATCTACTATTATCCTATTGGCCAAAGGAAGTCAAATGGCCAAGTCCAAAATTAGTGTGGTAGGGAATTATCCCAGTGGATACAGAAAGGCATAAAGAAACTGGAGGCTATTATTTGAATAATCTGTCACACAGCTCAATATTCCAAAACTCAAGAGAAGCTAAAAGGTGTGTATATGTGTGCACATACTTGCAATCGATAGTAAAAATACTGACTTTAAAGCACTGAGTAAAGTGTCTGCAGCTGTATGTGGCCCATGGGCAGCAGCTGTGACCCTGCGCTGGATCAAAGGCTGCCACGTTCGCCTTGAATTCTAAACGGATAGAGATGAGCTGACATTTAATTGTGGACAATGGGTTGTCATAGGTTTCTTCTCCTACTTGTTGTGCAAGCCCTATATACATCTCCTAAAAGACTGCTGATTAGATATTTAATTAGTCATTCTTAGGGTATCGATAAAGGATAGACGTGCAGCCTTCACCATTACTCTTTTATGACAATAAATATTTCTGATGAATCTTTATGATTTGTTTTGTCTTATTTTCTATGTGCACTTTACTTAAGGGCAATAAATACCTAGCAGTTTGAATACCATCAATATCTAATTTATAAGCTTCCCAGAGTGTATCTCTTAGTGTAAAAACTAATTGGGATTTCTAACTTTATCACTTACCCCAAAACGTTTATCAATGGACAGTCAAGGTTCTTGCCTATATTAACTGTGCTTCTTAGTTGCAGATAATGGAATCCACTAGAGCTAGTTTAAAAAGAAAGAGACTTATTAAAGAATATTAGAATTTCTAGGAGGATCCCATCCCAAACCAGGATGGGATGATGTACAGCTAGAAAATTACATGTCTGGAAGATGTGGATGATTCTATTAAGCCATAATGTTAAGAGTCTTATATTTCACTCTTCTTGCAAGCAAGTTTCACAGTGTGTATGTATGGGTGTGTGCATTGACATAAATACAAAATTTGTAGGTCAGAGACGAGGGACGTTATGAATAACAGCAAGAGTTATAACAATATCTTGTGTCAGTTACACACCCTACAATCCCACAAGGAGATGTAGGGAGAGCCGGATTGTACCTGCACATGAGTAGGGTGCCCCTCAAGGGAAGAACCCTGAAACTAGAACACACTGATCTTATATAGAGTTGCAGCTGACCTTCCCATTCTCCCCCACCCCTCCATTGCCCAGAGACAGAAATCCATTTCTAACTTGAAAAGCTGTTTGCTATTCAAGCATATTGGTAAGATAGTCCAAGATGTGCAAAAAAACTAGACTCACGGAGAAAACTCTTCAACTGGTCAAGCGGTTACCCCACTGTCATCACTACCTGCAGCTCAGCATCTATAATGTTGGAGAATTGATACTAGAATCTGAGCCACAGCTTCTCCAGAAGACTTGGCATTCCCCATGCAGTCATCATCTTTATTCCATTCGTCATTTTCTAAGTCTCCTATGGGTACAATTTACTTGGCATAATCTAGGCTGAATATGAAACCATCACTGCAGGGATTCTGAGATTTGTTGCTTTAGCTTGCCAACCTATAATACAGGAAGGCACACTAGAGGGAATTAGACTGTATGTTGAGTTAGTGGTAAGGATCACTCTTAGCTACCCAACGTACATTTACATACACATCCTTCTCCTACTAGAGTAACTAAACAACAATTGCAACAAAAATGCCTTCACCTAACACAATGCAACAATCCATCCTCCCAATGAAAACATGATCATCTCTTTCCAAAAAGGAAGAATCCAAATCTCCTCAGTGACTGTGTCCATCTCTGAGTTGTGTTCTTTCCTCTTCTAATTCAGTTGCAATCCTGTCTTGCTATTTCGTAGTGTGTCAGATACATTATACCATTCACTATTACCAACTTAGCCAAATAAAACACAGGTGAAAGAGAGAGGGAATACACACACACATGCTTTTCTGTAATTGGACACGTCATAATGATTAGTTAGTATTTATCACTTCATCCATTCTCTATTCCAAGCATCCAAGTATCTTTCACTTTAGAGAGCACCTCGGCTGGCTAATTCCAGGTTTCAGTTGCATGAACTCTGAGAACCACTCTCAGCTGCCAGCAAACTGAATGCTGTAATATCTGTGTTGTACTTACAACCACAAATCAAGTCCAACATAAAATTATGTTTCTGCTTCAAGGTCTGGTACCCTTAAACTCACTCTCACATGTATAGCCTAGGTCTTCGCCATTACACATTTGCAGAGTTACTATGGTATATGTTTATATATACTATGGTATATAAGCCTTCTCCTCCTAAGTTTGGTTTTGTAATTGTCCCCCTCCCCGAGGCATATTGGGGCATATTAGAACATACTAGGATCTGATTTTGGTAATAAGAATGAGACAATGAGGGGTAGTAAGGATGGGACATGAGAAGAACTAACATCTTCTTATAAAGTCACTTCTTTAGGCAAGGTCATCACAGGATCTTCAAGTAATTCATGAACAGCTCCTTCAGTCAGACAGGTAGGTACACAAGCACTTTCTTTCTGATGATAATTTAATTAACTATTTAAGTTACTTATGCCTTTCTCTTCTGACGTCCAATCCCATCATGTTAACTGAATCCTCCCTGCCTTAAAATTCAACTAAATTAAATAACCAACCCTAGAGTCTCATTGTCGTAAGGATTTGTCATCTACAACCATTTCTGGTATCAAACCATTTCTGGTATCAAATACTCTGACAGCCAAGGTTCTTAGTTGTATCTAATAAATCCACTGTAAGTAGTTCAGGCAAAAGGAATTTATCACAGATATTAAGGACACATGAAAAGATGCTCAACATCATTAGCCATTATGGGAATGTAAATCAAAACCACAATGACACACCATTTTATACCCACTAGAATGGGTATGAAAAGCAGAAAATTACAAGTGCAGAGGATGTGGAGAAATAGTTAACTCATTCATGTTTTAAAGAAGGTAAAATGGTGCAGCCACAGTGAAAGACAGTTTGGTAACCTCTGAAAGTTAATGACCATATAATCTAGCAATCCCACTTCTAGGTATACACCCAAAAAAATTGAAAAGAAGGAATTCTAATGTATATTTTCACACTGAAGTTTATAGGAGCATTATTTACAATTGCCAAGAATAGGGAAGCAACTCAAATGTCCTTCATCTCAGATTTTTCCTTCTAGTTGCTCCAGAACACTGGAGGCTAGAAGGAATATTTATATTTTTTAATACCATAATTGACTTTTTTGTGAAAAATAACATATATGCAAAAAAGCAATACATTTCAAAGCACATCACACCAATTAGTTGCAGAATAGATTTCAGAGTTTGGTAGGGTTGCAATTCTACAATTTTAGGTTTTTACTTCTAGCTGCTCTAAGATACTGGAAACTAAAAGAAATATCAATGATTCAGCAATCATACTCATTTGTTAAACCCTATCTTCTCTATGTAACTGCACCATCACCTTTGATATTTCTCCCACTCTTTAGGGGTATTTGGGCTATGCCCACTCTAACTTTCTCATGTTGGAAGGGGCTGCCAGTAATATGGGTTGGAGGATGGAAGCAGTTGATGTTCTGGAGAGGCTGGCCCCTCTGCATTCCAGGATTAATCTGGTTTAGGGACCCCTCTGGAAGTTGTAGGTTTCTGGAAAGTTACCCTAGTGCATGGAACCTTTGTAGAATCTTATATAACACCCTAGGTGTTCTTTAGGATTGGCTGGAATGGTCCTGGTTGGGGTTTGGCAAGTTATGATAGGTAGCAATGTCTGACTGGAGCTTGTGTAAGAGTGACCTCCAGAGTAGCCTGTCAACTCTATTTGAATTCTCTCAGCCACTGATACCTTATTTGTTACACTTCTTTTCCCCCTTTTGGTCAGGATGGCATTGTTGATCCCACAGTGCCAGGACCAGATTCATCCCTGGGAGTTCATCTCCCACACAACCAGGAAGACTTTTACTCCTGGATTTCATGTCTCACATAGGGGGGAGGACCAAGATTTCACTTACAGAGTTGGGCTTAGGGAAAGTGAGACCACATCTGAGCAACAAAAGAGGTCCTCTGGAAGTAACTCTTAGGCATACCTATATGTAAGTTAAGCTTCTCTGCTACATACATAAGCTTTACCAGCGCAAGCCTCAATATCAAGGACTTGGCCTATTGATTTGGGTGTCCCTAATGTTTGAAACAGTTTTAGAGGTTTTCCTGGTGGTAAAGTTTAATAGTTCCACATTTTTTCTCCTATCCCTCAAGGGACTTTGCCAATACTTTTTGATAATCTGCTTAATATACTCTGGGATTTATCCAGGCATTACATTAAGCGATACAGTAGTAAAAGCCCTCATTCTTATTCTGGGTTACATATATTTGGATTGCTTAAATAACCTATCCACACAGTTTGAGTTAGACTATGTGCTACAGAAAATTTAGGTTTTGGACAAAGTAAACCTTTCTTTCTTTGGCCTCAAAGAGTAGATAAGGTTCTAAAATATAGACAAGGTCTTTCTTTCCCCTGTATTCTGAATTATCTTAATCACGACCTGATCAGCCTGGCTCTTATCTCTAAATACCAGGTTAGACTTATATAAAACTGCCCCTCAAAATCCAGCCCCTGTTTTCTTATAAGCATTTTCTAAATGAGACCATACAATAATAGCTTTTTTGTTTCTAGATTATTTTGCCTCACCAAATGTCCCACAGGTTCATTCACAACATTGCATGCCTCACAACTTAGTACCTTTTTGTTGCAGCACAATATTCGATCATACATATATACTGTTCTTTACCAACCTACTTCTCAGTCAGGGCATTCTTCAGACACCTCCATTCATTAGGCATCATGTGTAATATCCAAAGTCAACACTTCACAACACTTTCAATTTTAGATGATTTCATTTTTCCCAAGAGAAAGGTAACCAATAAACACACTTTCATCAAATAGAAAATCTAAACCTCCCCTTAAATCTTGTCCCTCCTCCCATTATTTACCCCTGGTGTTGCTGTGGTACTGTTGATGTTTTCCTGTTAAGCATAGCCCATAGCATGCAATGACAACTTCCCCCATATCCTGAATTTATGCAGTCTTTGTACAAGATTCATACCTTTGAAGTAGTTCATGCAAGAATTTATTTATATTTGCAGTGTTAATAAATGGGATACATAGATCTATACAACCCCTTTCAATCATGTTCACCTTCAGTATGGTAATATTACTTATAGACCCACTAGAGAACTGCCTTCATTTCTAACTATTCCCTTACATTGGCGTTCAACTTCATTAGCTAATGGTTCACCTATTTTTAGCTTACATGTATCTCTAGGTCCCCTATATTCTGTATTATAAGTCTCTGATTTTACCTTTACCATGTTCATAAAAGTGGAATCATACAGTATCTATTCTTTTGTGTCTGGCTTATTTCACTCAGCATTATGTTCTCAGGGCTCATCCCTCTCGTCCTGTGCTTCAAGACATCATTTGATCTTACTGCTGCATAATATTCCATCATATATATAACATTTTGTTAATCCACTCATCTGTTGATGGGCACTTGAATTGTTTCCAACATTTGGTGATTGTGAATAATGCTGCTGTAAACTTCAGCATGCAAATGCCTGTCTGTGTCATCGCTTTGAGCTCATCTGGGTATATGCTGAGTAGTGCTATTGTCGGGTCATAGGGCAACTCGATATTTAGCTTTCTGAGGAAACACCACACTGTCTCTCATAGTGGCTGCACCATTATGCATTCCCACCAGCAATGCATAAGTGTACAAATTTCTCCACATCCTCTCCAACATTTGTAGTTTCCTGTTTGTTTACTAACAGCCATTCTTATAGGTGTGAGGTGGTATCTCATTGTAGTCTTCATCTGCATTTCCCTTGTAGCTAATGAAAATGAGCATCTCTTCATGTGCTTTTTATCCATCTGTATTTGCTCTTCAAAAAATGCCTTTTCATATCTTTAGCCCATTTTATAATTGGGTGTTTGTTCTTTCATTGTTGAGTTGTATGATTTCTTTGTGTATACGGGATATCAAACATTTGTCCAATAGGTGATTTCCAAATGTTTTCTCCCATTGAGTTGGCTGCCTCTTCACCTTTTTGACAAAGGTTTCTGAGGTACAAAAACATTTTATATTGAGGAGTTTTCATTTATCTATTTTTTCTTTTGTTGCTTGTGCTTTGGATGTAAAGTTCAGGAAGCTGCCTTCTATTACTAGGTCTTCAAAATATTTCCCTACATTTTCTTCTAGGAGCTTTATGATACTAGTTCTTATATGTAGGTGGTTGATCCACTTTGAGTTAATTTTTGTATAGGGTGTAAGGTAAGTGTCCTCTTCCAATTTTTTGGCTGTTGATATCCAGTTCTCCCATGCCCATTTATTGAAAAGACTATTTTGCCCCAGTTCAGTGAATTTGGGGCCTTGTCAAAAATCATTTAACCATAGATTTGGTAGCCTATTTATGCACCCTCAATTCAATTCCATTGGTTATTACTTCTGTCTTTGTGTCAGTACCATGCTGTTTTGACCACTGTTGCTTTATAATAAGTTTTAAAATCAGAAAATATTAATCCTCCCACTTCATTCTTCTTTTTTAAAAGATGTTTTTAGCTATTCTGGGTCTCTTTCCCTTCCAGATGAATTTGGTTACTAGCTTTTCCAAGTCTTCAAAGTAGGTTGTTGGAAATTTGATTGGTACTGCATTGAATTCATAGATCAATTTGGGTAGAACTGACATCTTAACTATATTTAACCTTCCTATCCGTGAGTAGGGAATGTCTTTCCACCTATTTAGATCTTCTTTGATTTCTTTTAGCAATTTTATGTAATTCTTTGTGTACAAGTCCTTTATGTCCCTAGTTAAGTTCATTCCTAAGTACCTGATTCTTTTAGTTGCTATTTTGAATGGAATATTTCCTTAATTGACCCCTTCAGTTAGGTCATTGCTTGTGTATAGAAATGTTACTGAGTTTTGCATGTTAATTTCATATCCTACCACCTTGCTGAATTTGTTTAGTAACTCAAGTAACTTTGTTGTAGATTTCTCAGGATTTTCCAAGTATAGTATTATGTCATCTGCAAATAATGAAAATTTTACTTCTTCCTTTCCAATTTGGATGCTCTTTGCTTCTTTGTCCTGCCTGATTGTCCTAGCTAGAAACCCTAATACGATGTTGAACAATAGTGGTGACAGAGGCCATCCTTGTCTTGTTCCTGATCTTAGGGGGAAAGCTTTCAGTCTCTCTTCATTGAGTATGATGCTGACTATGGGTTTGTCATATAAGCCCTTTATCATATTGAGGAAGTTGCCTTTGATTCCTACCTTTTGAAAGGTTTCTATCAAAAAAGGATGTTGAATTTTGTCAGATACTTTTTCAACATCAATTATAATGATCATGTGATTGTTTCCCTTTTGTTTTGTTAATGTGCTGCATTACATTAATTGATTTTCTTGTGTCGAATCATCCTTGCATTCCTGGTATAAACCCCACTTGATCATGGTGTATGATTCTTGTAAAGTGTTGTTGGATTAGATTTGCTAGTATTTTCTTGAGAATATTTGCATCTATGTTCATTTGTAGCTTGGCCTGTAATTTTCCTTTCTTATAGCATCTTCACCTGGTTTTAGTATTAAAGTGATGTTAGCTTCATAAAATGAGTTATGTAATATTTCTTTTTCCTCAATTTTTTTGGAAATGTTTGAGCAGGATTGGTGTTAGTTCTTTTTGGATGTTTGAATAAAATTCCCCTGTGAAGCCATCTAGTGCTGGGTTTTTCTTCGTAGGAAGATGTTTGATGATTAATTGAATCTCTTTACTTGTGATTAGTTTGTTGAGATCTAATTTTTCTTGAGTCAGTTTAGCTTGTACATGTATTTCCAGGAATTTGTCCATTTCATCTAAGTTGTCTAGTTTGTTGGCAAATAGTTGTTCATAGTATTCTGTTATGATTTTTTATTTCTTCAGGGTCTGTGGTAATGACCCCTTTCTTACTTTTAATTTTGTTTATTTGCATTCTTTTTCTTTTTTTTGTCAACCTTGCTAATGTTCCATCAATTTTATTGATTTTCTTAAAGAACCAACTCTTGGTTTTATTGATTCTTTCTATTTGTTCTTATATACTCTCATTCATTTATCTCTGAGTTAATCTTTGTTATTTCTTTTCTTCTATTTGTTTTGTGGTTAGTTAGCTGTTCTTTCTCAAGTTCCTTCAGGTGAGCAGTTAAGTCTTCACTTTTTGTCCTTTCTTCTTTTTTTAGTAGGCATTTAAGGCAATAAATTTCCCTCTCAGCACTGTCTTTGCCACATCCCATAAGTTCTGATAAGTTGTCTTCTCATTTTCATTCATCTCCAGATAGTTACCATTTCTCTAGCAACTTCTTCTTTGACCCATCAGTTGTTTAAGGGTGTTATTTAATCTCCATATATTTGTGAATGTCTGATTCTTTGGTGGTTATTGACATCCATTGTGATCAGAGAAAATGCTTTGAATAATTTCAATGTTTTTAAATCTATAAAGATGAGTTTTGTGCCCCAGCATGTGATCTGTCCTGGAGAATGTTCCATGAGCACTACAGAAGAATCTATATCCTGGTGTTTTGACGTGTAATGACCTTTATATGTCTTTTAGCTCTAATTTGTTTATAAAATTGTTTAACTTCTGTGTTTCCTTGCTGATCCTCTGTCTGGTTGTTCTATCTATAGAGGAGAGTGGTGTATTGAAGTCTCCTGTTATTGTTGAAATGTCTATCACTCCTTTCAGTTTTGCCAATGTTTGTCTCATGTACTTTAAATATATATATATTTATAATAAACATGAACTGACATACCAACATTCTTGACATAAAATCATTCTTAACATATGATCATCCTTGACACGGTTACAATCAATAGCTCACAATATCATCACATAGTTGTGTTTTCATCACCATGATCATTTTTTGAACATTTGCATCTCTCCAGCAAAAGAAAGAAAAAATGAAAAACTCATACATGCCATACTGCTTACCACTCCCATTCATTGATCACTAGTACATCAATCTACTCAATTTACTTTAACATTTGTTCAACCTATTATTTGCTTATTTTTTATCCAAACTTTTTACTCATCTGTCCATACCATAGATAAAAGGAGCACGAGGCACCATGTTTTTGCAATCACACAGTCACGTTGTGAAATCTGTATCATTATGCAATCATCTTCAAGAAACATGGCTACTGGAACACAGCTTTACAGTTTCAGGCACTCCCTTCTAGCCTCTCTAATCCACCATAAACTAAAAAGGGAATATCTATATAATGCATAAGAATAATCTCCAGGAAACCTCTCCACTGTTTGAAATCTCTCAACCATTGACATTTTATTTTGTCTCATTTCTCTCTTCCCCTGTTCAATCAAGAAGCTTTTTCTCAATCCCTTGATGTTGACTCTCAGCTCATTCTAAGATTTCTGTCCCATGTTGCCAGGAACGTTTACACCCCTGGAAGTCATGTCCCATGTAGGGAGGGGGAGGGCAGTGAGTTTGTCTGCCATCTTGACTGAGAGAGAGAGGCCACATTTGAGCAGCAAAAGAGGTTCTCTGGCTGTGACTCTTAGGCCTAATTTTAAATAGATTTAACTATCCTTTGTGGGGAAAAGTTTCATAGGAACAAACCCCAAGATTGAAGGCTCAGCCTATTAATTTGGTTGTCCTCACTGCTTTCAAGAATGTCAGAAATTCTCCAAATAAGGAAGTTGAATTTTCCCTCTTCTCCCCATTCCCCTAAGGGGACTGCAAATACTTCTTTATTCACAGTTCAAATAAGTATGGGATTTATCGGAGTATCACACTAACCTGGACAAACCTACAAAATCTCATGCCCTATTCAAGGTTCCATGTACTTTTTTCTTATGGTTTTCAATTAAACTGTCCACGTAACAAATTAGGAAATGCACTAGTCAAAATATAAATTTTGTACCAAACAAATATTTATTGCTTTTGTTTCACACAGAAGCTGAAGTTTTAAAATACGAAGGGCCACCTATTTTCAACACCCTGCAATATTGACATTCCTTTCTTCTTCCTCATGCAAAAACATTTTTTTAATTTATACATTTAGTCACTATTATTGTACACTCTAGGCATTCCTAGTTTATACCATCTCAGTCTTTATCATCTATCTTTCCTTTTGGTTTCATATGTGCCCCCAACCCTCCTTGCTCTATCATTCACACATTCAGCTTCATTCAGTGTACTAACATTATCATGCTACAATCAGGTAGCACTGTGTTATCCATTTCTGAATTTTTACAATCAGTCCTGTTGCACAATCTGTATCCCTTCAGCTCAATTACCCAATCTCTACCCTATTTCTATCTCCTGATGACCTCTGTTCTTAACTGAAATTCTCCAAGTTCATTCATTAATGTTAGTTCATACCAGTAGGCCATATAGCATTTGTCCTTTTGTTTCTGGCTAATCTCACTCACCATAATGTCCTCAAGGTCCATCCACATGGCTACCTGCTTAATGACTTTGTTTTGTCTTAGAGTTGCATAATATTCCATCAGATGTATATGCCACAGAATGTTTAGCCACTCATCCATTGATGGACATTTGGGCTGATTTCACCTCTTGGCAATTTTAAATAATGCTCTATAAACATTGATGTGCAAATGTCCATTTGTGTCCTTATTCTCATGTCCTCTGAATAGATACCTAGCAATGATATTGCTGGATCATATGACAATTTTATACTTAGCTTGCTGAGGAGCCACCAAACTGCATTCCACAGTGGTTGTACCAGTTTACATTCCCACCAACAGTGGATAAGTGTGCCTCTTTCTTCACATCCTCTCCAGCACTTCTTGTTTTCTGTTTTTTTTGATAATGGCCATTCTGGTGGGTGTGAGGTTTGTTGTTTTGATTTGTATTTCCATAACAGCCAGGAAAATTGAGCATTTTTCTTTTTCTTTTTCTTTTTTTTGACTTTATCTTTTGGCATGGGCAGGTACTGGGAATTGAACCCAGCTCTCTGGTATGGCAGGCGAAAACTCTGCCACTGAGCCATGTGGCCCACCCTGAGAATCTTTTCATGTACTTTTCAGCCATTTGTATTTCCTCTTCTGAGATGTGTTTGTTTATGTCTTTTGCCCATTTTTAAATTGGGTTGTTGTCGAGTTGAACAATCTCTTTATATATTCTGGATACTAGACCCTTATCTGATATGTTGTTTCCAAATATTGTCTCCCACTGTGCAGGCTGCCTTTTTACTTTCTTGACAAAGTTCTTTGTTGGACAAAAGTGTTTAATTTTGAGGCATTCCCATTTATCTCTTTCTTTCTTCAATGCTCATGCTTTGGATATAAGATCTAGGAAACCGCCCCCTATTACAATTTTATAAGATACTTCCCTACATTTTCTTGTAAAAGTTTTATGGTCTTAGATCTAATGTTTAGGTCTTTGATCCATTTTGAGTTTTTTTTTTCCTACGGGGTATCAGATATGGATCCTCTTTCATTCTTTTACATGTGGATATCCAGTTCTCTAGGCACCATTTATTGATGAGACTGTTCTGTCCTAGATGAGTTGGCTTGACTGCCTTATCAAGGATCAGTTGTTCATTGATGAGAAGATCTATATCTGAACACTCTATTTGATTTCATTGGTCAATATATCTATCTTTATGCCACTACCATGCTATTTTGACCACTGAAGCTTTGTAATACACTTTAAAGTCAGGTAGTGTGAGACCTCCTACATTTTTTTTTCTCAAATATTTTTAGCTATTTGTGGCAACCTGCCCTTCCAGATAAATTTGTTTATTAGTTCTTTTTTTATTTCTGAAAAGTAAGTTTCTGGAACTTTAATTGATATTGCACTGAATCTATAAATTAATTTAGTTAGAATTGACATCTTAACTATATTTAATCTTCCAGTCCATGAATACGGTATGCCCTTTCATTTATTTAGGTCTTCTGGGGCTTCTTTTAGCAATTTCTTGTAGTTTTCTTTGTATAGGTCTTTTGCACCCTTAGTTAAATTTATTCCCAATTATTTTATTCTTTTGACTTCAATTCTAAATGGAATTTTTTCTTGATTTCCCACTCAGATTACTCATTACCAGTGTGGAGATACACAACAGATTTTTGAGTGTTGATCTTGTAACCTGCCACTTTGCTGTACTCATTTATTAGCTCTAGTAATTTTGCTGTGGCTTTTTCAGGGTTTTTGACATTTGATGCCTTGTATTTCTTTTTCTTGTCTAGTTGCTCTGGCTAGAACTTCCAATGCAATGTTGAACAACAATGGTGACAGTGGACAATCTTGTCTTGTTTGTGATCTTAGGGGGAAAGCTTTCAGTCTTTTCCCACTGAGGATAATGTTAGCTGGGTTTTTTGTTTGTTTGCTTGTTTTTTTATATATTCCCTTTATCATGTTGAGGAAGTTCCCTTCTATTATTATCCTTTGAAGTGTTTTCAACAAGAAAGAATGTTGAATTTTGTCAAATGCTTTTCTGCATCAATCGAGATGATCATGTGGTTTTTCTGCTTTGATTTGTTGATATGGTGTATTACATTAATTGATTTTCTTATGTTGAAACATCCTTGGATACCTGAGATAAATCCAATTTGGTTATGGTGTATAATTCTTTTAATGTGCTGTTGGATTCTATTTGCAAGAATTTTGTGGAGGATTTTTGCATCTATATTCATTATTAGAGAGATTGGTCTGTAATTATCTTTTCTTGTAGCATCTTTGTCTGGTTTTGATATGAGGGTGATGTTGTGTTCATAGGATGAGTTATGTAGCCTTCCATCCTCTTCAATTTTTCTTGAAGAGTTTGAGCAGGATTGGTACTAATTCTTTCTTGAATGCTTGTTAGAATTCACATGTGAAGCTATCTGGTTCTGGACTTTTCTTTTTTGGGAGTTTCTTAATGACTGATTCAGTTTCTTTTCTTGTGATTGGTTTGTTGAGGTCGTCTATTTCTTCTTGAGTCAATGCTGATTGTTCATGATTTTCTAGGAAGTTGTCCATTTCATCTACATTCTCTAGTCTATTAGCATAAAGTTGTTCGTAGTATCCTCTCATTATCTCCTTTATTTCTGCTGGGTCAGCATCTGTGTCACCTCTTTCATTTCTGATTTTATTTATTTGCATCCTCTCTCTTCTTCTTTTTGTTAAACTTGCTAAGGGTCCATCAATTTTATTGATTATCTCAAAGAACCAACCTCTGTTTTATTGATTTTCTTGATAATTTTTCTGTTCTCAATTTCATTTATTTCTGCTCTAATCTTCATGATTTCTTCTCTTTTGCTTGCTTTGGGTTAGTTTGCTGTTCTTTCTGTAGTTTTACCAAGTGAGTAGTTGATTCTTCAATTTTTTCTCTTTCTTCTTTTTTGACAGGTATTTAGAGTAATAAATTTCCCTCTTAGCACTGCCTTTGCTGCATCCCACAAACTTTGATATGTTGTGTTTTCATTTTCATTTGCCTTGAGATATTTACTGATTTCTATTGTAATTTCTCCTTTGACCCACTGGTTGTTTAAGAGTGTGTTGTTGAGCCTCCATATATTTGTGAATTTTCTGGTCCTCTGCCTGTTATTGATTTCCAACTTCATTCCTTTATGATTTGAGAAAGTGTTTCATATGACTTCAATCTTTTAAAATTTATTGAGACTTGCTTTGTGACACAGCATATGGGCTATCCTTGAGAATGATCCATGAGCACTTGAGAAAAAGATATATCCTACTGTTGTGACCTGTAATGTTCTATAAATGTCTGTTAAGTCTAGTTAGTTTGTTATATTATTTAAATTCTCTGTTTCTTTATTGATTCTCTGTCTAGATGATCTGTCCATCGATGACAGTGGGCAATTGAAATCTCCAGCTATGATGGTAGATGTGTCTATTTCTCTGTTCAGTGTTTGCCTCATGTACTTTGGAGCACTCTGGTTCAGTGCATAAATATTTATGATTGCTATGTCTTCTTGTTGAATTGTTCCTTTTATTAATATATAGTGTCCTTCTTTTAATTGTTTTACATTTAAAGTCTAATTTGTTGGATATCGGTATAGCTACTCCTGCTCTTTTCTGATTGTTGTTTGCATGAAATATATTTTCCCAACCTGTCACTTTCAACCTATGTTTGTTCTTCGGTCTTAAATGTGTTTCCTGTAGATAGTATATAGATGGGTCCTGTTTTTTTAAAATTCATTCTGCCAGTCTATGTCTTTTGACTGGGGAGTTAATCCATTAACATTTAGTATTATTACTGTAAGGGCAATACTTTTGTCTACATTTTGTCTTTTGGATTTTTTATGTCATACCTATTTTTTTTTCTCTTTTTACATTTACTGATAGTCTTTATTTCTACACTCTTCTCCCCATCTCTCCCTCCAGTATTTTCCTATTTGCCTCTAGTGCTCCCTTTAGTATTTCTTGCAGAGCCAGTCTCTTGGGCACAAATTCTCTTAGTGTTTTTTTTGTCTGAAAATGTTTTAATTTCCTCCTCATTTTGAAGGACAATTTTGCTGGATATATAATTCTTTGTTGGCAGTTTTTCTCCTTTAGAATTTTAAATATATCATACCACTGTCTTCTTGCCTCCATGGTTTATGCTGAGAAATTTATGCATAGTCTTATTGGGCTTCCCTTCTATGTAATGGATTGCTTTTCTCTTGCTGTTTTCAAAATTTTCTCTTTCTCTTTGACAGCTGACATTCTGATTAGTAAGTGTCTTGGAGTATGTCTATTTGAATCTATTCTGTTTGCAGTACACTGCATTTCTTGGATCTGTAATTTTAAGTCTTTCATAAGAGTTGGGAAATTTTCAGTGATAATTTCCACCATTAATCTTCCTCCTCCTTTTTCCTTCTCTTCTCCTTCTGGGACACCCACAACATGTATATTTGTGTGCTTCATGTTGTCATTCACTTCTCTGAGGTACTGCTCATATTTTTCTGTTCTTTTCCTTATATTTTCTTTTTTTATTGGATCTCAAATGTCCCATCCTCCAGTTCACTAATCCTTTCTTCTGCCTCTTGAAATCTATCATTGTAGGTTTCCATTTTTTTTTTATCACTTCTACTGTGCCTTTCTTTCCCATGAGTTCTGTGATTTGTTTTTTCAGACTTTCAATTTCTTCTTTTTGTTTGCCCGTTGCCTTCCTTATATCCTCCCTCAATTTGTTGATTTTATTTTTGATAAGTTTCCATGCCTGTTTGAACATCCTGAATTAATTGTTTCAACTCCTGTATCTCATTCGAATTGTTGGTTTGTTGTTTGACTTGGTCAATTCTTCAATTTTCCTAGTATGACTCATTATTTTTTGCTGGCATCTAGGCATTTAATTTCCTTATTTAGTTTATTCTGGAGATTGTTTTCACTTTTTTACTTAGGATTTTCTTGATGGATGGCTTTGTTCTCTAACTGTTCTTTTTTTTAAATTTTATTTATTTATTTATATTTTTTTACATGGGCAGGCACCAGGAATCAAACCTGGGTCCTCTGGCATTGCGGGCAAGCATCCCTGCCTGCTGAGCCACCGTGGCCCTCTAACTGTTCTTTGACATTCAGTTCACCTTATTCTAGACCTCTAGGATAGGTTTTGTGTAATGGATCAGAATTTTTCAGTTCTTATTTTCTTGTTTTTTGCCCTGCCTGTACGGATCCTCACTTTTTCTCCTTAGGAGGGTCTACTTAGATATTATAGACCCCAGTCAGAATTTCCCAGACCAGACTGGCCTCTTTTCAGGAGAAAAGGGTCACCTGCATCAATTTTCCCTGAGGGTCAGATCCAGCAGGTTGACAGACTGTCTTATGAAGCCTTAAGACTCTCTGTTTTTCCCACCCCACCCAGTATGTGGTGCTTGTCTGCCTGCAGGTTCCACCAGCATAAGATGATGTACTGCCTTTAACTTCAGCAGACTCTCCCTGCTGGGGGCATGGTTGTGAAAGGGAGAGGTTGTAGGCTGGCTTTAATTGCTTCAGTTTTCCAGTCCCTGGGGTCTGAATTCCTTGAGAGAGGGATTCCACCTGAGCTGGGCCCCACCCCTCTCCTGGGGAAAGCACAGCCCCCAGGGAATTACCTCCTTTCACCTGACCAGTCTCTTTGTCTCTCAGATAAGCTTAATTCCCCATTTGCCTGGGGCAGTTGGAGTCTGAGAAGGCTTGCATTTGTATCTAATGAGCAGTTAAGCAGTAGAAACAAAGCAAAAAAAAAAATCCTTTTTAGAGCTGGGTCCCCCTCCCCCATTCCTTGGGTTTGGTAATCAAGAGCTTAAATTGGTATGTTGCTGTATGTATCTCCAGGTCTTATGTACCCCCTCTTTTTTTTTTTTAGGGTCCAGACTTTTTCAAGTATTTTGTGCTGTCTGACCCAAAAAACCCTCTGTTTCTCTCTTTTTTTTTTTCAGTCAGTCCTACCCCCTCTGTGCTTGGGCAAAAGCTAGTGATTTTAGCTCTTAGTCAATGTTTACCTGGCTGGGGGCTTATTTTCAGTAGTCAGAATTTGTTAATTAATTCTACAATTGGAGCTTGGTTGAGCTCAGCCCCCGCTGCTAGTAAAGTCTCTTTCCTTTCCCCTCTGGGAACCTGCCTGTGGGAGAAGGGCGCCAGCCACCATGGCTTAGGGTACTCACAGTTCTGGGTGGGATCACAGTTGACCCAGCTTGTGCAGACTGGTATACACTGTGTGTCCGGTCACTGATGTGGCCCCAGCAGTTGTTCTGTACTGTTTCTGGCTATTTACAAGCTGCTCTTCAGAACAAACCAAATTTCACACCTTACTAAGCTGCCATCTTGGGATGTCTATTTCTCGTGTACTTTGGAGCTCCTTGATTGGGTGTATAAACATTAATGATTATTATTTCTTCTTGGTGAATTTTCCGTTTTATTAGTATATAGTGTCCTTCTTTGTTTCTTATGATGTATTTGTATTTAAAGTCTATTTTGTCCAATATTAGTGTAACCACCTCTGCTTTCTTTTGTTTGCAACTTGCGTGGAACATCTTTTTTCATCCTTTCACTTTCAGTCTATTTGTATGCTTGCATCTAAGATGAGTCTCTTGTAAGCAGCATATAGCTGGATTATATTTCTTAACCCATTCTGCCAAACTGTATCTTTTAATTGATAATTAACCAATTAAATTAAATGTTAATTAACCATTAACATTTGTGCTGGTTTGAAAGGAAGTATGCCCCCCTAAGAAAAGTCATGCTTTAATATAAATCCCACTTCATAAAGGTAGAATAATCTCTATTCAATGCTGAGTGTTTGAAACTGTAATGAGATCATCTCCCTGGATGATGTGATTTAGTTAAGAAGGGTTGTTAAACTGGACTAGGGGATGACATGTCTCCACCCATTTGAGTGGGTCTTGATTAGTTTCTGAAGTCCTATATAAGAGGAAACATTTTGGAGAATGAGAGATTCAGAGAGAGCAGAGAATGCTGCAGCACCACGAAGCAGAGAGTACATGAGCCAGCGACCTTTGGAGATAAAGAAGGAAGATGCCTCCCGGGGAGCTTCACAAAACAAGA